>JAULBR010107932.1:0-10527 GCA_032355825.1 Melanodrymia aurantiaca | reverse complement strand
TAATTGCATACATTTATTATATGACTACAAACAACAACAGAAATGTCAAAATGTCATTATATTACGTTAAATTGCTCGGTTTACAATATACGCATCGATCGCTATAGAATTTTGAAAAGTTGTTACACTTTTACAGTAACGCTATTATCTCGAGTGCAGCGAACCGAGACTCAATGTTATTTCTACTCAGAGCGAGCTCCATGCCTCTTGTCACGTGGTGCCTATTTTCCGGCGAAAAATGTGAGCGAATCTCTTTAATTACCATGGCATTTGTTAAATCAGCTTTGCAGAGCACTCCCTCTGTGTTGGTGTCAGTACTGGGATTAAACATCCCATATGCCATGGATGGAATTCGAACCCAGTACCTTTCAGTATTAAGCCTGATGCATAAAACAACTGCACTAAGGAGGCTGGGGCATGTCCAATGAAATGTTGCTCCATTATGGACAGAGAAAGTTGGATCCTATATGAAAGGTGTGCATATAGATAGGTGTCAGCATTTTGATGTGATCCGGAGCGGAACATAGCGCTCAATGGGGAACCCATTGGGTTATTTCCCATTCCAACCAGTGATCTACGACTGGTGTTTGCTATCCTGTCTATGGGAAAGTGCACATAAAAGATCCCTTGCTGTTATTCAAATAAAGAGTGGCCTATGTAGTGGCAGCAGCAGGTTTCCTCTGTGACCAAGTGTCGATATAACTGTGCATTTGACATCCAATAACCGCTGAATAATAATAATCAATATGTTCTGTAGTGTCGTTAAACAAACTTTATCTTTTGACATGATCACTTACTACGTTTTTTGCATTACAATGGGAGTCTGTATTTCCCGGTATGTAATCTTATTATTTTTGTTAACATTTGCACACAAATAGTTGTCTGATTTTTTAGCGTGAGAAATCTAAAAACCATCTCTTGCACTTATATGTAAACACAGGCTAAACAAGAATTTGACAGTGCATTCGAAATCCATTGGCTTAAAGGCTTGCCTATCTTTGTTTATTTCCCTCCTGCGCTCACAAGTGCAGTCAGTTTGAACTGTGCATGTAAAAGCTGATAACATAGTTTAAATAAGCTGTATATTTAAGTTTTCGAGGTTTTTCCACGCCAAATCAAAGCGTGCTGCCCTGCATTTCCAGTGATCCAGCTGAAATTAACTTAATAAAAACCATTCATTATTTTTCATGGTCTCACAACATACTAAATTTTTCGTTATAAGTTCATGCTAAAATCATTAAATATGTTATACGCATGATATGAAATACCATATTCTAGCAATAATTTGGACTTTGAAAATAAATATAATCTCAATTTTTGAGCATTGTCCAAATTTTCAAAATAATTCCTGTGTAAAAGAGGGTGGTTCAAATAATACAACAAAATTGACAGTTTTTAAAAATATTTTTTATATTATAATAACATGTAATCGTGGATCACATACTGGCATAATACCTTTAAAATTATATATTTTTTAACAAAAAATCCTAAATATTTGTTGTGACCATTGTAGCCTATATACAATGTATGGAATAAATAATTAAAGATAATAATTAAGTGGAGTCATTAAATAAAACTTTTTTTTTTGTAGAATTTTTTTCTTTTTTCTTACAGTTCTTAATTATGTTTGTTCATCAATATACATTCTCTGCTGGCATTTTCCTCATTGTCCCCCATTTTCTCTTCTCATTACCGGTAATTACCAAAATTGCGTGTATATTTCCCAAAGGTGGAACTCCTTTGCAATGAAGAGCCAGCCCAGGTGAGATGAATTTGAGGTGGCATTTATCAAATCTCACCCCTTCATACGAAACCGACCTGCGGATTAGAAGCGCCACACATATGAAATATATCAGTAGATGATAGGGAAATGTTGATTTCAACCTGGTCTCAGATATATCTTTCAGCTGTCTCCATACTGCTGCCAAAAAACACTGGCATACATTGCCCCCAGATGCCATGAACATCTCTACAAGCAAGGGAGAAGCCGAAAAAACGTTGTGTTGTTTTAGTCATCTGTGGCTGTCTATGGAGGAAATTAACTGTGTTTACCGTGACATTGTTATATTAGGCCTAAAAACAATAAAAAGTGTGTTTCTGGTTTCATCCGTGAAAAACGTGGTACATATAAGTACATGAAGGTTGGACAATTATTATTATTTAAAAAAAATTTCGTTAAACATTTTTAATTTTCGGAATTTAAAAACAAACATTTTGCCGAAAAAAGGGATATTTGGTGGGTTTTTTCCTTAAATTTTTTTATGGTCATGATCTACAACTGTTCATCAAAGGCTGTCTAGAGGTAGAATGTCTGCCTGTGGTGGGATGGGTCGAGGGATCGATCCTCCACAGCAAAAAACATTTTATGGGCTATTTTCCGTTCCAGCCAGTCGTACACGACTGGTTTATCAAATTCCGTGGTGTGTGCTATACTGTCTATGGAATAGTGCTGTTTTTCTGTAAGAGTAGCCCATGAAGCAGCAACAGTGGGTTTTCTCTGTGACCATGTGTCAATATAACCATGCGTCTGACGTCCAATAACCGCTGATTTATAATCGATGTGTTTCTAGTGGCGTCGTTAAATAAAACAAACTTTACTTTTTATATAACAATGCAAAATGACTAACAGACTGAGCCATGCCTTGAAAAAACGTCACCCGATTCCCATTCATCCATTCTATTCCTACTTCTAACATTTAATACTTGCACGATGTTGCATCTAATGCACTAACAGATGCACACGCGCACACACACCACACCACCTAGAGCTGTTTTCTTGGGTCCATATCCAAGGAATATGGAAGTAATCAGGATATTGAGTCTGACACTGTGATCTGTGATAGCTAGGTGAAGACGGTGGAGGATTGATGCGAGCAGGTTGGCTAGCTGCTTCAATATCCATCCTGGTAGGTGGTGGGAACCTGTCTGGTCAGGCCCCGCCGCTGTATGGGAACCGACAGATGTGGCAAAGATATCACAAATATATAACACAGATATGCTCTGCTTTATTAAAGGCACCGCACACTATTTAACGGAATGGCTGATAAGGATGAATGATCTATGATTGTTCTATTTTTGGTGTTTGGTTTCGGTGTTGCTGTGTCAGGTGACTACATGAAGCATTCTGAGATAAAAGTTTTAGTCTTTGCATTGGTTACATTCCGACACAAGAACTAGTCTGTACATTTGGAATAAGATCTAGTCTGTATATGGGTTATATTCAGAACAAGATATAGTCTGTACATTCAGAACAAGATATAGTCTGTACATTCAGAACAAGATCTAGTCTGTACATTCAGAACAAGATCTAGTCTGTACATTCAGAACAAGATCTAGTCTGTACATGGTTACATTCAGAACAAAATCTAGTCTGTATGTTCAGAACAAGATCTAGTCTGTACATTCAGAACAAGATTTAGTCTGTACATTCAGAACAAGATCTAGTTTGTTCATTCAGAACAAGATCTAGTCTGTACATTCAGAACAAGATCTAGTCTGTACATATTGTAGTTACATTCAGAACAAGATATAGTCTGTACATGGGTTACATTCATAACAAGATCTAGTCTGCATACAGGTTACATTCAGAACATGATCTAGTCTACATGATGTTTTAATCAGTATTTCAGTTTACACATACCTATTTGTCGTCTTCCATTTCTATCTTTCCACATTAAGAGTTACTAAATCAAGGATAATTTAATTACTATATAATATTATTGGGTTTTTTACCTCACATGTTAAATTTGATTTGTATGATTCAATGCCGACTATCTATTAAATTTTGTTCCAAAACTATTTAATTTTACTCAGATCATTGTATTCTGAAACAGCATCCGATATTTCAGTTGACGGATAAATCTTTTCATGTGAATTAATGTTGCCATCCATCTGAATACTAAGTAAACTTCAAACTACTACTTTAATGACAATGTTAACATTTAACGATAATGTAGCTTACATCACATAAATTACTTCATAAGCTTCTCCACTCATAATAATGGACCAAAATAGTACCATTAACATATTTATGATACAGCTAGACAATGTAGTGATATTCACATTACTGACATAAACATATGGGTCTTTAGTACTAGTATAATTATGTGTGCAAAAAATGGCTGTCTTGTAAATTAAAACTCTTTAAAATTCAGTAATATATTGTAGCCTGAAGACAATAGATTTGATAAACACAACAACCATCCATGCATCTCTTATTGGTTTGGTGGTGTTATGGCTTTGATTTAAGCATTTATGCTTTCATTTTGTCCTGATTTAATTACCAACATCATGCATAAACATAAATGAACAGTAGCATAGATTGTATTAAAGCGACATTGTCGAAAGTTCTAGAACATATTGTTTGAAAAATAGTTTTAAATTTTCCCTACAATATGCAACTAAATATTACTGGTATGTTGCAACTCATTATTATCACATTACCTTTAGTATTATATTACTTTAAGAATGTGTCAATGTTGCATACTACATGTATTCAGGCAACAGCGAAATAATTTCTTAAATTGCTCCGTTTTCAAAAATGTATACCAATCTCAGTTTTATTGTGATTGACGACATTAGTATTGGTTCATAGCATCTATAAAATGGTAACTTGCTATCATATCGCATTATTTGGAATGACAATTCCAAATGACAGTAAATAGTGTAAATTGATGAAAAGAACAAATTATAAAGAACAAATTATTTGCTAAAATTGTATGTAGATAGTATTTTCTGTAATTAACTCTGATATTGCAAAATAAGACATATAAAGAAACATTTGTTGATTTGTAGTGTAGAAAGTAGTAACAAGTCCTGTTATATTTGTAAAAAAACAAACTATCGTGACGGTGAAATAGTTTTGCCAGTCTTTCTGTCTGAAGTTAACCATACGTTCATTTTGTTAAAAGTCTGTAATCTTAAAATCAGTTTAACATGCTCTACCGCTGAGCTATATCCCATCCTCGTTTCAATAATAATTCCCAATGGTTATGGGTCGTCTTTGCTATTTGGATGCATAAATTTTCCCATAAACATGAATGATGCTTAACAATGACGAGAAATTAAACCAGTGAGCCAATAGGAGAAAATAACTGCATTGTTTTGCAAGCTTATATAAATCTTGCTGGAACTAATTACTAAGTTGATTTGCTACACTGCTTTGAAAGCAAGTTATTGAAAACTGTTTACTCAAAGAAACTTATATTTAAGTACACAAGTCAACCTCACATGATTAAGTCAGATAATTGTTGAATGCTTCATTCTGACAGATTTGTATGTGCATGTAAAGTAGGTTTCCTGTACTTGGTGAATATATAATTGTAGAAAATAATGTGTTTATGGTCAACTCCCATAGATACTGTTAATAAAATCTTTCGTCTTTGAAAAATGTGTACCGTACTGTAAAAGGGGTATTATTCGTGTATGTAATTTTCACTTTATTTTTTACATTTTTTATTTAACAACAGAAATTAAAATCTCACGAATAACTACTAGTAATTATATTCATTGACAAATACAACAATTTCTTTGCTGACAATACAAAAATGACATATGGCAAGTTGAAAATAAAAAAAAATATTCCTGGGCAGGAGAAAAGAAGGAATGATGAAATAACAGAAGACTCCTGTGGAAAACAGGATGATTGATAGGTCTGATTATAATAACAACTATTTAAGCTTGTCTATGGATAAATAAGAGTGATATGGTTAAATAAATTAAATAACCTACTCCATAGTAAGCATTATGGATTAACTGTGAAATTAAAGTTGTCAGTCTCTCCTTAAAATTTTGGGACTGACAGTATTAATTTCACTCAGGACAGATATTCTGTAATTGCAGATGACTCCTAAATTATTATATAGTTTTTTTATTATATAAATGAAACAAAAAATATCCAACAGTTATTTATCAAGTACAGTGAAACCCCTGTAAACCATGCAAACCCACAGTAAACCACAATTTCCTCTAAACCGAACTTATACAGCTGTAAGTGCTTCATTCAAACCTCAGTAAACTGAACACTCTTTTAAACCAAACATTTTACTCTATCCCAAGTGTGTTAGGTTTAGAGGAGTTTCACTGTATAAATAAAAATATAGAACTACTATTTCAAAGTATTTATTACAAAACTTGAATCCAACATTCTTCTTTACTGAAGTATAAAAAAAATAATTAAAAATTCTTAGATATGTTTTAACTCAATTTATTATTACAGCTTGTCTGTGAAATAAAAGAAAAAAAGAAAGAATTACAAATAATTTAGCTGTCGGTCTACATTTTCCAAAAGCATCTCTTAAGCAAAATATCGTTTAATAAAGGGTTCTCTAGAAGTACACATAGGCTGTTTCGTCTGCTTTGTTGAATTGCTATTTTGTTATACTTGACTCATTCATGGGACCCGTGTGCCAGTCCACTGTACGTTACACATGCACGAGTTGGCCCATAATTACACCTATTGGTAATAATTATCATGCCATGGCATATTCGACTTAATTAACAAGCACTTAACCCATGACTCTCTGGACCATTATCATGTCAGTGGTGGTAAATATGTAAAAGCAGGTACTAATTATGATGTCATACATGTCAACAAGATAATGTAACTGTTATCTCAGTACAGTTGTAATTGTCCTCGCTACTCCGTATCATAATAATATAAACATTTCAAAATTGAGGATGGATTAGGACAGCGATGCACGCTGGGAAGGGTTCACAGGAAGTGCGGTTTAATCTGAAGGGGGAAAAAAGATGGTTGGGTGACTAGTTGTTGAGAAATAATTAGAACATATAATATGCCTCTACTTTTGGTTTGTGATAAAAAAAAAAGGTTTATTTGTTTAACAACACAACTAGTAGAGCACATCGGCTATTGAATGTCAAAAACATAAACGATTTTAATAAATGGTTTCACAAGAAACCTTATTCTGCCATATGGGCTATAACTTTCTTAATTGGCAGCAAAGTATCTTTTATATGCCTTTAATATACCAGTCATGGACCACTGATTGGAATGGACAAAAACAGTTTTAGCAGGTCTATGGGATTCTTATTATAATTTCTTAAAACTAAATCAAGCATGGCCTCTCTTTTATAGGAGCAGGATGTAGCTCAGTGCAAGAGCATCCGCCTGAGACTTGATAGGTCGACATATCGATCCTCCTTAGTGGGACCCATTGGGTTATTTCCCATTCCAACCATGTGATCCACATCTGGTTCATCAAATGCCTTTGTTTGTGTTATCCTGTCTGTGGGAAAGTGAATAAAAAGATCCATTGCTGTTCAAAGAGTAGCCTATGTGGTGACAGCAGGTTTACTCTGACCATGTGTCAATATAACCTTGCGTTTGAAATCCAATAACCGTTGATTTATAATCAATGTGTTCCAGTTGTGTCATTAAACAATAACCGTTGATTTATAATCAATGTGTTCCAGTTGTGTCATTGAACAAACTTTTTTATCTTTATCCTTTTTTAAGGATAACCTTGTAGCCTTATTTCCACAAATAGGTTACCATCAATTTCACTTGATGTTTGTTCTATGTTTAAAAAAACTCTTCATCTGCTTATATCCTACTGTGAGCAGACTGGAATTTATTGCTGGGAGCATGACATGGGTATTTGGCATTGTTCACATCCCATAATATAGAGTTAGGGCTTGTCTTGGTGGGACACCTGCTAAACAGTGGAATGTTTGTTTTATGACACCCAGGCAGCACATTGTTATACATTTAACCATTGGGGAAATGCAACACATGGTTTGCAATTACTTAAAGAGTTTAAAAGTTGTTGTTTGTTTAACGATATCCATTATAAATCAGCAGTTTAATTGGGCGCCAGATGCATTGTTATATTGACACTTGGACACAAAAGAAACCTGCTGCTGCCACATTGGCTACTCTTCTTCGAATAACAGCAAGGGATCTTTTATGTGCACTTTCCCACTGACAGGATAGCACATACCACAGCATTTGATAGACCAGTCATTATTTTTTGAGATGCCATAAACATGAGCTAATTAATTGATTGATCTATTAACTAATGACAGGCAGCTTGTTGTGTTTAATCACTAATTAATATTTTACCATGTCGCTAATGTCTAGGTATTTGACATCAAATGAACAGATGCCAAGCAAACAAATCCTATAAAATACAATCTATAGTGGATGTAGCTTTTTTATGTGTTTTGTACACATGACAGAATTCATTTAAAGATTGTGTTTACTTCTGTACTAACCCAATGCTGAATGGTATGTATAAATCACAAAACTTCTTTAATATATTGCTCTATATTAAAGTTGATTAACAGAGTAATTGTCGCCTATGAAAATAACATTCAATGAATGCAATTTTAAAGGTGGTTATTATAGATTAGAACTTATCGGTGGGAAAGTGCACATACAAGGTCCCTTGCTGTTATTCAAAGAAGAGTAGCCTATGTCGCAGAAGCAGGTTTCCTCTGTGATCAAGTGTTGGTATAACCTAACCATGTGTTTAACATCCAATAACCGCTGATTAATAACCAATGTGTTCCAGTGGTGTCGTTAAACAAACAAACTTTATCTTTTACTAGGCCTTATTATATGAAACAATATACCAGCTGTCATTTAAATTGAGGAAAATTATCCTATCGAAATTGTAAGCGTGCACTGAACTTTTCGTACTATCTGATCTTGACTTTGTCCGCCTCTGTAAAACTGACTCGATTTTCTGAACGTGCTCTTATTTCGGTTCTAATTTTGTAATCGATTGAATTCAGCAGTGAGCAAATTATTTCATTTTTTAATGGTTAATTTCCCTTGTGAAACCTTCACCCACTTGCTCAGGTGCTTTATATAACGGATCGGTGCCTTATCACTAAAGCTATCACTCCCATTGAGTCAGTGGGGATTGTTATGCAACGCACAATAATACGCCATTTAGACAGTCAAGACATTGTCTGATAACAGAAATTTGTGTGATGTAATTAATACAAAATATATAATGGTGTCTTGACAATATATATGTACTCCAGAGACGGAACAGTTTTTAACGGTTAAATAAGTGTGCTCGAAGTTTAACTGTTAAGCATCTTATCCGTTTTATCGTTTCGTCTGCATGGAATTTATGTGTTATTCATGGTAATCAAATTTGATGTTTGAGCTGAAGGCTCACTCCCACAGTTAGTTAGTTATAACTTATTTATGTGCTACAATTAAGGTTCAAGCACCTCTGTCATGGCCATTCAGTCCAGCTAACTTGACTGCCTGTCTAGGACAGAAGTTAATGTTAGTACATGTATGAGAAGGGAAATCTGCTACTCATATTTGATAAGTAGCAAGGGATCTTTTACATGCACCTTCTCACAGACAGGACAGGATATATACCATGGCCTTTGTTATACTAGTTGCGGAGTTCATTACTTAAAGCAGGATTCTACCAGTCTTAAGACCAAAGCATTAGCCACAGAGGCCAGTTTTGATTTTCACTTCGATCCATACATTTTTATAGGCCTACCCATAGCCAAATGGTAAAAATAAGAGAAGTTGTTTAGTATGAAATTTTACATTACGAAAATCCTTTGGAAATCCACATAATTATATCATATGGGCTGCAATTTTTGTGATAACTAAGGGGAATAACTCTAGCACATATTTTTTCCCCTTAAATCCCCAAAACGTTATTTAAAAAATTATACTTTTTGCCAGTGCAGTTATAAATAAATTTAGATTTAAAAAACCTCTGAAATAACCATGTGTGTTGTTTTGTGTAGGGATACTATCGTTTACATATTACACAAAGAGCCACTAGTTTCTATTCTGGTAGATATGTTTCATGTGATTTATTAAACAGGCCAACCCGATACATGTGACATTAAAAAAGTATACTAGTTTAGATTAAGCTTGAAATATTATGTATTCTTTAAATAATAATAGTTTTTATTTCATATATAGACATGTATAGGCAAGTTTTTGGGATAAATTACATAGCTCTGACAATCACTTCTATTATTTGATGCAATAAATTGGATTGATTGTGTACTTGGAGTGGGGCATAGCTCAGTGCAAGAGTGCCCGCCTGAGATTCGATAGGTCGACATCTATTCTCCTCAGTGAACCCATTGGTTTATTTCCCGTTCCAAATCAGTGATTCATGACTGGTCCATCAAAAGCTGTTTGTGGGAAAACGATAATTTGGGAAGAGTGGCCACGCATTTGACATCAAATAACCGCTGATTAATAATCTATACGTTCCAATGGTAACATTAAACAAACTAACTTTATCTTTATGACTAACTTTATCTTTTTTATTGTATACTTATATTCGTTTTTACATCCATTGAATAACAATACAAATTCAGGGAGCGGGACGTAGTCTAGAGGTAAAGTGTCTGCCTGTGGCGGGATGGATCCTCCACAGCGCAAACAATTTTATTGGCTATTTTCCGTTCCAGCCAGTGGTAGGTACATGACTGGTTTATCAAATTCCATGGTGTGTGTTATCCTGTCTATGGGATAGTGCACATAAAAGACCCCTTGCTGTTTTTCGG
>JAULBR010107921.1:0-10528 GCA_032355825.1 Melanodrymia aurantiaca | reverse complement strand
AATACGCACCGGGCCCCTCCCCCACTTTTTAGCATAAATAACTCAGGCCCCCCCCCCCTTTCTATAGAAAATGACGCCCATGGCTGCCGCCACAGATGCTACTCTTTTTCGAAGGGATATTTTATGTGCACTTTCCCACAGACAGGATAGCACACACCACGACTTTTGATGGAGCAGTCGTAGATCACTGGTTGACCTATTGAACCTCAGACGGACTCTCTACCGCTGATCTACGCCCCTCCTGTCTTGCGTTCAATAGTGCGAGCGTTTTGCTACAGACACAAACAATTTGACTGGTACCGATCGTGTACAGTACTATTATATCATATTCATTTATATTAGATACAAACATCGGTGTCAAAACGTTTTGTGTCAGTATCAATAGCAATAACGCATCAGAACGCACGACCTATTGAACGCAGGGCTGATTTAAAAAGAAACATGTTTTAAACATAATTGTATTACGTTCTTTCCATTTCCCAGTTATCCTACTTCCAGCTCACGAACAATGCTTCATACATAAACTGCAGTCTACGAACTAAAATAACGCACTAGATTAACTTAAGTAATTGATGTCTGGAAAACACAATAGAACTAAAATCATCAATTTGTGGTAATGTAGTTTTTACTCCAGTTCAAATCAATTAGTTAATCATATGAATACAATTGTGTCTTTGTTGTTGTTCTCGATTATCCAACATAACCATTATCAGATATTGTCAATGACTTATCTGAACTACAGTTACTTTAAGTTAGTACACACTGTTGTACTAAATTCAAATGTGAACTTAAAATAATTATATCATTTATGGTTATAGCATTAATGGTTAAAGGGACAATCCCGACTTTTAACGAGTGGCACCGAACTTACGCATCTAATGTTATTTGTAACATGTTTATGGATAATACAGCATTTTATTACTAAAATTAACATTTACTTTCGTTTTATTGCTTACAATATCAATATATTATGTATATCCAATGCTTAATATGGTCCTTGGACTTTTATCTCCAATAGTTTAGTACATACTAAAATATTTCAGGATATAACATATACATTATATGTATTGACATTGTAAGCAATAACATGTAAGTAAATATTGATTTTAATAATAAAGAATACTCTATTAGCCGGAAACATGTTACAAATGGCATAAGACGCACACGTATGTTGGCACTCGTCTTAAAACCAATAAAAGTCTGGATTGTCCCTTAATGGCTGAATTTGATATATCAAAGGCTGTGCTATGCAGTATCTGATCTATGAAAAAGTAATGTATGTTGTAAAAGCGTAGCTTATGCATGTGATTAGATAGTTATAACTTATTTACGTGCTTATATCCAATTGCGGTTTAAGCACGTCTGTCATGGTCACGCAGTCCAGCTGCCTCGACCACCTTTCCACGACAGAAGTTAGTGTTAGTATGATATTAATGGAAATCCGCCACTCCAATCTTTTATATGCACTGGTCTGTGTAAGTGGTATTACACCTACCCATTGAGACTTGCGGAGCACTCACCCTGCGCTGGAATCGGTACTGGGATAAAAAATCACATATGCCACGAATGGGATTCGAACCCATTACCTACCAGCCTGACCCTCGAAGCTAGAGGTCGGTGACGAACGGGATTTTTTCAATGCTTATAATAATATAGAGAATATTATCAGACATGTTTGGACTTTAAAACAAGTTATAAATTAGCCTACATTGCACAAAAATAGCCGGTTACGGTTAAAAATGGACTTGTACGGTAACACATACCCACGTATCACAAAACCTCCCTCGTAATTGTATCGATCAAACAGGCCAGTCCAATCTAACGCGTCCGTTTAATGAGGTTCGTTAAAGTAATAACTATAAAAAACAGTATTATATCCAACTATTTAAAGCATCGCATAAACTGACAATACATGAAAGAGTTGCTTTTTTAAACAGAGATACATGTATGTGTTTGTTGGGTCAACTACACACACGCACGGACATACACAATATGTAACAAACTGAATGACGCGAGAGAGAGAGAAAATCGATATAGTACAGTAACTGTACTTATAAGTCACAATGTCTAATGTTAAGACGAATGCCACCATGCATGCGTCGCTAATGAATGCTATTTGTAACACATTTTTAGATAAGGGAAGATTTTTTTCAATTATTAACATTGACATTTACTCACAACTTATTGTCTACAATATCAATATATAGACACCCAATGTGTACTTTTGCAGAACATAATTTACCTCGTGCCAAATTGTTGTGAATGAATGAAATTGTTGTAGACAAGAATACAAGGACCATATATTCAACTACTACAAACGCATTGAATATACATGTACTTATATAATATATATTGATATTTTAAATATAACAAAATGTTAATTTTAATAATAAAAAAGTTCCATGGGCCACAGGCCGTGGTGTGTTCTATCCTGTCTGTGGGAAAGGCTTGCTATTCAAAAAAGAGCAGCCTATGTGGCAGTAGCGGGTTTTCTCTGTGACCAAGTGTCAATACATGTATATTAATCGAATAACAGCAAGGGTCTTTAATTTTATATATGCACGTTCCCACAGACAGGATAGCACACACAGCGGCCGTTGATAGTCGGGGATCACAGGTTGGAACGAGAAATAACCCAACGTATCCCACTGAGGAGGATTGATCTTACGACCCATCGAACCTCAGGCGGACGGTCAAAAGATTGCGTTAATTGCACTACATCCCACTCGTCATCAAAGAACGCCCGGAGATAGGTCATCCAATGGTTACGCGAAAGTACTACATGGACATGTACATGTATAATGTATATGGAAGCAGATTTATAAGCCTACTGTGAGAATTAACGATCCAAACTACAAATGGAAAAAGCTAACCAGTCCAGTGACCCCTAATTAATCTATTTCGACGGCGCACTTATACATGTATGCGTAGGCTAATGTCAACACATCGGAATGTGGCTGTGTAGTGGAATAGCATTTACACAACAGCAACGGGGGTGGCCATTTCCATGGTGACATTCACGCGTTACATTTTTGCCTTTTTTTTTTATATACAGTCAAACCTATGTTAAGCAGCCACCTAAGGGAGTAACAAAAAGTGGCCTCTTAAGACAGGTGGCTGATTAATACAGGTTATAATGCACTAAAATTTATGATTTGGGAGAAAATTATGATGACCCTTTAAGACAGGTGGTTGCTTAATACAGGTGGCCGCTCAAGCAGGTTTGACTGTATATTATTTTGTCATTATAGTCTATAATAATGCATTTCAAAATCCAAGTTCTTGCGCATAGGAGCCTACCAACCCAAGGTAGAAAATGAAATGAAAAAATAATCATTTAATTCTATAACATTTTAATTACTACTACTTATTGTGTGACACGCGTTACAGATGGAAGGACATCAAAAATTCCACCTCGCATACATTTGCAATTTCTCCTCAAAGTATAAGTAGCAGTAAGGATTAATACCCTATGTTAAGTAATCATTACAAATGCTTTATGAAAACACTTAAAATTAAATATAATTTTATCAACAATTGAACAAAATGTTATATAATCAGTGTTACACTCGTTACCGTGACACATGTTACTTGAAAAACACTAATCATGTCTTGACTGAAAAAAACAATTTTGACATGCAATGGAGATACATTTAAATCGCATATTGGTTGGATTCATTGTCTTCCAGGAATTCTATGTTATATTCAATCATAATAACCAAAGATTCTCTCGAAATTAGGATATTTTTTTCCAAGACTTTTGTCCATATTTTCACGGAAATATCCGGGTAATGACCTGAAATAATCTAAAACAACTTTTTTTAATGTATCAATTATCGATATTTCTAGGTCATTTTTTGTCTGTTCTATACTAAATAATAATTATAGTATAATATTATAGTAAAATATCAAACAGTGTGTATTCTGCAGCTTTTAAAAGTTTTCGAATAACATTTTCTTTACTGCGGTCTTCGATTATTTGTTTTTCTTCTGCCAGGAAAGTTTGAAACAGTAATCGACTCCTTTCGTTCCCTTCTGGTTTGTTTTCTGTACAGTGATACTACTGTGAGAGAAAATAGAGGGAGTAAGCTTCCTACTAAACAGAACTTTTAAACAAGATTTTACAACATAATTTTGTGTTACTGTACCAATCTCTAAATCGTATCGACAAGCACTACAATAGTCCGAAAACAACTCCAGAGGCGGGCCCCCCCCCCTAAATGGATTTTCTGGATCCGCCACTGAACTCTGACTGACAAGGATCTAGATGGACATGTTGCTGTAAGAGGGTCGTCCAGGCCGAAAAATGTCCATCTAGACCCATGTCAGTCGATTTTCTTGGACTAGCACTACAGAAGTTCCGGTGTGCTCTTCTGGTCCTATCTAATTACAAATAATTGCTATGTAGTCGTGTATATCTTACGTACTATGTAAAATCAGGTTCGTCCAACACTTCCGCATATTTCTCAAGAACAGACAGAATGCAAATGAAACGAGCTCAGATGCACTTGTGTTCGGTACCTTATCCCACTACAATAAATCTCCGTTTCAGAAGTGGAATTAATATAAGTAAAATTAAAGGAAATTGAAAATAAAATCATGTTGATTTGATTAGAAAATAAATCTTCCTTTGCATATCGATAAACTGAAACCCTAATGAAAAAGTTATTCCATGAGAAGCATTATGGAAAATATCCCGTAGGTTTTAAATGGATCGATTTTCTGTGAGTCAATAATTTTATAGGCTTACCGGATCCTAAATTCAATTACTACCCACAGGCCAACACTGCTAGTTATGGGCCACGGATGTGTAAATAACTCTACTGAATCAATTCTATGTTTCGTTAATGTTTAATAAAGATAAACATAGCCTATCCTGGCAGTACAACCGGAAGATAAAATGGTTCGCTTACATATGACTTACATCCGATTATGTAGATGAAAGACAGAAATGAGTGTAATGTGATCTGGTTATCTGTATATTGTCAATATTGTCGACTTAATGTCATTATATAAACTAAGATTCTTTTGAACTCACAGAAATAACAGTTTTCGTAATACTAATACATATGTAAGCCTATATCTTTCTATCCCAATTACTTCTAGTTCTATATTTGCCCAGCATGTGTAATTTGAAGACCTGCAATTTGATGCCAGAACTAATATCAACGAGTTATTTCAAGAACATCCAGAGGATTGAGAATTATAGGCTATTAAATAACAAGATAGATTAAAACTGCGGTCAAAGCCAACACTGCATCCAACAATTCAAATTAAAAACGCCGTACAAATGATGGCAATAAATCATATTTTTGTATTACTGGATTAGCAAAACCATGCACCGTGGATCTCATTTCGTCAACAAGAACCCACACTATTTGTCAAGAACCATTAAATATGTTGAAATTTATAGATGAAAGATAAAGGCGTATTTTAAGCGCAATATATGGACAATAACTGTATGTGAGTAATGAGGAAATACATGTAGATTCAAATATCAGTCCATGGAGTGAAATTGACCTCGCTGATGCTGGGGACGGACAACATTATTTTCTCTTCCAAGGGACAGATAATCCGTAATTCCAAGTGTCCAGGTTATTATATTTATTACTCATAGTCAAGGTTAAAAAATATTTACCAATACATTAGTTAGTTATAACTTATTTACGTACGTTTATCCAATTGAGTAAAGCTGCATCGACAAACTACCCAGGACAGAAGTTAGTGTAAGTATGGGAGGAACCTAAATGCGCTGAAGATTGGTGTGTAGTGTATTGGATTTGAATCCCACGTGTGGCATTAGATTTCTAATTGCAGAACCAATCCATCCCTATAATGGGTGCCCCTCAGTGCTGAAAGGGTAAGTGTACAGCACTTACAGCGGTCAGTGTTCCACTTTCATACTAATAGTAGTAATACTTACACTTGTCCTGTATAGACACCGGCTTCCGTCGTGTAGTGGTTAACTCTACGGACTACAGGCTGGTAGGAACGGTGTTCGAATCCCGCGGGTGGATCTCACTTTCCGACTCCA
Source organism: Melanodrymia aurantiaca (assembly GCA_032355825.1). Classification (NCBI taxonomy): domain Eukaryota; kingdom Metazoa; phylum Mollusca; class Gastropoda; order Neomphalida; family Peltospiridae; genus Melanodrymia; species Melanodrymia aurantiaca. Next base: position 4,494 of record JAULBR010107921.1, on the reverse strand, counting down.
ACTCAGAGTGAGTGCTCCGCCAGACTCGATGGGTAGGTGTAATACGACTTATACCGACCAGTGTCTACAACAGTTTGGTTTAACCTGTTTGTGGGAAAGTGCATAATATATGAAGTAGCGGGTTTCCTCTCTCATACTAACAACAACTTCTGTCGTGGGCAGACAGTCGAGGCAGCTGGGATGTATTCCCAGAACAAACGTGCTTAAATCTCAATTGGATATAACTTTTTGAGTGGATACAGTGGCAGTCATTCATTCATTAATGAGAACGAAAATACATGTACAGTTGTATATATATGTTTAGTCCTCACTCATAGTTCTCATATCTACTAAAAAGCGTACCCTCAATCAGTGGTTAATAAAGAATAATTAATTTTTAAATAATTCTCGGTGTTGTTATGTCATGCTTCAAACAAAATGTTACCTCCCTTGGGGAAATACAGAAATTATATTACCCCGCACATCCTTTCCACTATGGGTAATAAATTCATATTACCCAGACTCTTTTCCATAGACATGATAGCACACATCACGTCCTTTGATGGACCAGTCGTGGATCACTAGTTGGAACGGGAAATAACCCAACATGTCTATTGAGGAGGATCGATCAGTCGACCTACCGAGCCTCAGGCGGACGCTCTTGCGCTGAACGATATGCCACACTTCATCAAGCACAGTACCATTCTGACACCCGATAGCCGATGTCTTTTTTTCGTGCTGGGGTGTGGTGAAAAATCCATTCATTCATGAAGCACAGAGCCAGAGTGTATTATTAAGGACATTTATCATGAATTCAGTGTATCCAACATGAAACAAGATGGATCTAATTAGTAAATGCTTCAAGCAGGGAGCAGTTTGTGTAATTAACAAATCTGACCTCATTAATGTGTTAAGCATGGAACAGATGGTATAATTAAAAAAAGCCCATCTACCAAATGTATCTTGTTCTAGCATGAAAGAGGGTATAATTAAGAAAGCTGACATGCCATTGCGTTAAGCATGGCATAGAGTTCATTAAGACCATCAACCTTCAGTATTTTCAGCTCAGGACAAGAACCTGGACATACTTACAGACAATATTTACAGTATGCCGCAGAATGTATAATTAAAGACAAAGTTTGTTTAACGACGCCACTGGAACACAGCGATTATAGATCAGCAGTTATTGGACATCAGATGCATGGTTATATTGACACATGGTCTCAGAGGAAACCCGCTGTCGCCACGTCATGGGCTACTCTTACCGAAAAACAGCAAGGGGTCTTTTATGTGCACTATCCCAGGATAGCACACACCATGGAATTTGATAAACGTCGTGTATCACTGGCTGGAACAGAAAATAGCCCAAATAATGCTTTGCGCTGTGGCAGATCGATCCCTTGACCCATCCCGCCACATGCAGACATTCTACCTCTAAACTACGTCCCGCTCCCCTTCCAATTAGTAAAGGCATGGTCCCCAAGTTATAAGATGACATTCTATTTTAACACAGTCGACATACCTCAACTACCCACCCAAGACAGAAGTTTGCCTTAGTACGAGGAAACCTGCTGCTTACTAAATAGCAAGGGATCTTTTGTATGCTCTCGGCCAGGCATGACAGTACATATCAGTAGTGGGACACTGTCCAGTGTAAGAGATGTACACCTACCCATTGTCACTACCCAAGTCTTGTGAAGCATCCATCATGGTTGGGTCCTGTACCGAGATTAGAAGTCCTATCACCTCGAGCAGGATTCAAACTCAGAACCTACCAGTCTTCAGCTCGGTGGTCTAACCACCATGCCACAGATACGTGTATAAGCTGTTTACGGGTGTCTTAACCTGCAACCGGTTTAATTGTTCATCTTCACCACTCAAATATTCATAGAATAAAATATTATTTTTTACTTTAAAACTTTGAATGTATAATTAACAATGCATAGAAAATCAGCTCTTTACATTTGCTTTCAGAATTATTTGGTTTCTGATGCCACAGTTCAAAGTAAGGTACGGAATAAATGTTCTCAACGTTTGAATTTCATGAACGACACACTCTAACAAGGACTTTAATAGGGTAATAAAACAATGTGTGCATATTAATTTCACCACCTATGATTCGTTACGAAACATGGTAAATTTATATGTATGCATTTTTTTCTGTTTACGATACTCCATGAAATTTATGACAATTGAGTTTAAAAGTTCATTTTAAATACCTGGTACTGCAAAAATCATACCTAGAACACTGCTAGCTACCAATCAAAAAGACAATACACTAATTTTCTATACAATATACATACATGTACAATGTAGTTTATTATTTGTGCAAAAATCAATAAAGCATCACATTTAAAATATCTCATCATTTAATTAGCACAAAATAAAAAAAGCAATCCACAGCATTAAAAAGATGTTATAATATAACACAAATTTGCAAGTTGTCAGTGTTTGACGATTTTGCGAATACGTGTAATTGCTGCGGTTACGGACGTACATGTGTAGGTCTGTCAAAAATGGTTAACAAAATAAATCGTCTGTGGGCAACTGAAATGTAATGTGTCAACTTTTGATGGGATTCCCTTTGTCACCAGGGGAAGGGAATTAGTATCCTGACTTGCCCGAACGGTACGTGGTACTGCCGGACAAGTACTTTTTTTCGTAGTGTTTGTCCGTGGACAAGTGAACTTATAAAACAAAATTTTATTTAAATACAGCCCGAACGTCGATATTTCTTGACGTTCTTCACGGTATTTACAAATGTAATGGTTATTTAGGTTGATTTTATAAAAAGGTTAGGTTTTCATCATTAAAAAAAACCCAGAACAAGTAACTTTTTCTCAGGACAAGTAAATTTAGACAGACTACTTGTCCTGAGACAAGTGAAGATTTTTTAAAATTTCCACACCCTTGTTCGCCATTTTGAAAATGCAGGAAAGCATTCCATTGCTACACAAAACATCACTCAAGGAGTGTATATGTCTTGATAAATCTGTTTTAACACCTGTATAATTAACAAAATCAGGCATTACACTTTAGACACCCACTGACAAAATGTGTTACAAACGTTTTCAAATGTACACACATAATTTCTATGGCAGTGGACACAGCAGCTGAACTAAACGTACAGATGTAGAATGTCAATGACACTAGTCTATACAGTAGAATCTCGTTGGCTCGAACGCGGAAGGGTCGAATACATGGTAACGCTCGAACCAAGATCGAAGTCCCGAATTAAACCCTTATAATAAGTTGCTGATGCTTGGATCGAACTACCCCGATGGGTCGAACAGTTTCTCAAGCCCTGACCATGTTTGAGCCAACTGTACATGTAATTTCTAAACATTTTTATCCAAGTTATGCCCCTTACACTGGTAGATGTAAATATGCAGTATTTAGGTTTGTTCACCTGTTCATCTTACACTTCCATTACCTTCACTCATTCATTAATGATAATAAGGGATTTATCCAGGATTTTTCGCTCGTTTCCCATGACTTATAGAATTGCAAAAATTAGTTTGATTTTTCATAATTCGGAACAAAATTACATTGGAACAAAATTACATTAAAACAAATAGATTTTACACCAAATAGCGTACTTTATAAAAAAAAAGAGATTTTTCTGTGCCAATTTACATTTTAGGATACTCATAATAGGTACCGACAGTACTCATCATTAGTTGAAGTAACGGAACCATTTTTAACATGCTACATTCTTTGTTGTTTTTATATTTTAAAATATATCTATCTACATTTTAAAATATATCTTATTACAACATCAAAAATAGTTTGTACGGCATCATGAAAAGTCGCGATTAATTGTGGTGACTTTTACTAATTATGAGCTATTGTTACCAGAGTCATAAAGTCTGGATAAATCCTTTGATAGTGACAATGAAATGTGTACGAGATTTATGAATGAAACACGAGTATGACGTGTACGTCAGCACATCATCAGGACGGCGTGATTGATGATCTCACTATCTTAATATCATCTAACGGTGTGTCATTGTTATCTGTCTCAACTCGACCCATCCGCTTAACAATTTGCATTCCACTTTGAACACGGCCAAAAATAACATGTTTTGTATCCAGCCACTGGACGGGTGCAAGTGTGATGAAAAACTGACTTCCATTGGTATTCGGTCCGCTGTTTGCCATCGACAGAACGCCAGCACCTGAAAGTACGCAAAATAATATTGAAACAGGTAAAGTAAAGTTTGTTTTATTTAACGACGCCACTAGAATTTCTGAAACATTATCGATTATAAATCTGCGGTTATTGGTTATATTGACACCTGGTCACAGAGGAAACCCGCTGCTGCCATATAGAATGAATGAATGAATGAATGAATGTTTAACGACACCCCAGCAGAAAAAAGATATCGGCTATTGGGTGTCAGAAAATGGTATATGATAATACTAAAAATCCGGTGTTCCCCACCGAACTAACATAACCGGTGTCCAGCACCGTATAAACAATGAATGAATGAAACTAAAAACAATGATGAAATT
>JAULBR010107910.1:0-10528 GCA_032355825.1 Melanodrymia aurantiaca | reverse complement strand
CGCTGTGGAGGATCGATCTCTCGACCCATCCCGCCACAAGCGGACATCTTACCTCTGAGCTACATCCCGCTCCCATGTAATAAATAACTTCCCAACCCAAATTGGTCAACCCTCGACAATAAGAAACCTGGAAATGTTTGCAGTTCGCAAACCACCATGAACCACGAACGTTTGAGACCAAGAACATTAACTTTCTTGTTATAAGGTGGAAAATACCAAATAATAAAGTAAAGTTTGTTTTATTTAACGACGCCACTAGAAACACATCGATTATAAATGTCTTATGAGCGGTTATTGGACGTCAGACGCACGGTTATATTGACACATGGTCTCAGAAGAAACCTGCTATCGCCGCTTCCTGGACTACTCTTCCAAAAAACAGCAAGGGATCTTTTATGTGCACTATCCCACAGACAGAATAGCACACAACGCGGAATTTGATAAACCAGTCATGTACCACTGGCTGGAACAGAAAATAGCCCATAAAATGTTTTGTGCTGTGGAGGATCGATCCCTCGACCTATACCGCCACAGGCAGACATTCTACCTCTAGACTACGTCCCGCTCCCACCAACATGTTTTAATAATAAAGTTCCGGGTTATAGTTCGAGGTGCATTTATGTTAATACGAGCGTACGTTCTTATAATTATGAATTATTTATTAACGAGATTCTCTAATTGCTTGAGATAAAGCAAGAATATGTGATACCGAAATGTCGCAGGTTTATCATCAGCTAATATAAATTATACATAATTATACGCTTTCAACGTTGACTATGGTGCTGGCCCGTAGCCAGGATTCTGAGAGGGATGGAGGGAGGGAGGGAAGGGAGTCGTTTAGGCTTATGGTGAGACATGAAGTGCCTGAAAAAACGAGGGGGCGATATATAATTATATATATTTTTTTTAATATTGAAAAAAAAGTAACGGATAGGGGGGTCGACCGACTGCATATTGACTACGGGCCTTAGTAGAGCGACCATTTTTCAAGATGTGGTGAACAAATTAATATAAAAACGACTGAGACAAATGTACGGCGCGCATCGATGTATAACAAAGTTTGAAGGTTGTTTCTTATACGTCGAATTACGTTCGTACAAAACTATGATAAAATGGATGACTACTTGCCATTTTAAATCAATAATTAATAAAGTATCGTCCCGTCACCATAAATCGTCAGGCACCTGTTTTCGTCACCTACCTTCTCGAGCATCCAATGCACAGCACGTGTTTCAGTCGGAATGTTTTAATGAATGATTTGGTCGCGTGCATTTAGAGACGATTTATATAGCTTGCTTATACAATTATATATAATATAATTATGTGCACACACAATACTCGTGCTATTTTATTAATTCCATCAGTCGAATCTAATTGGTATTAAGAATGATAAAAACAAACAAAAGACCAATGTTATGTTTATATTTACTGTATAACATTGGGAGTTCATTTTGTGATATCAAAAATGCATTTCATGATTATAAACTCGTAGGCCTAAATGAAAATACATGACACATGTATATCGAATTATAATAAAAGTGGATTTAATTATATTTGAGTTATTTACATTAAGTGTTATAAATGAGACTTACACTATTATTATTGCATACATTTATAAAATCCTTTTAAAACATGTTTTTTGTTATTATGGATACTAGAAAAGTGCGGGTCTAGACAGGAACCCAAGACTGATCAAGAGTTTGAGTTAATTTGTAGATTTTCTACAACGATCTAGGGTTCCATTTGACAGTGATAGATAACTGGTCATAACACAACATCGTCTCTTGCATGATTTGTTCGAACACTGTTGGAAACGGTCATTAAATATAAACAGTTATTTCAAAAGTTTTATTTACAAGTTCAAACACACGTCACTGGCGCATCGCCTATATTTAGTAGGACCGAGTGGATTTGTTTGTCCAGCATTACTAGAGTTGTTTCCCTCAGTGCACTCTCATTTGTTGTCATTAACAACACAAGATGTCGACCAAAAGCAGTCAGTCGCGATTAGGCCTATCTGGACGAACCAGTGGTAGCAAGTCAAGAGTATCATCTGCGAAAAGCGAGCTTAAAAATACGCATTCAAAGAAAAGAGTGACTTTGGTACGATTTAGTCTTAGGAAGACATACACTCATAATATTACGGAGGCAGGTCATAACCGGAAGTCGATGTAGTAATTATTGTAAACTAATAATAACAGTGGAGTGTCCACTTTTCGTAACACCAAGCGTTCACGCGACGAGTATTACTCAAAATGACAAAACTAATTCAGAAAGGTTTACTAAACCTTACACAGTGGTCATTTATCATTTGTTTATACTCTTCAGAAAGATAACACACACAGTTAAAATTAATTGAAACATGATAATGATTTCAATGTGGACCACGTGAAAACTACTGGCTTTCTACAAACCATGCTTCACATGACTCTACGAGCTCGCTAATATGAACCGTAGGTGCTACCTAGAAGCGAGCATCGTAAATAAACTGAAGTTATTTAAAATAATACATATTTCTTGTTTTTTCAGGCCGGTAGCCCAGGGTGGGGGGAATCGTTCGATCTCCACCCCACCCAGCGCAGGATAGAGTTCCACTCAAATGAAAAAAATGAAAGATTTTACATAAAAAAAAGTCCTTGTCCTCCGAACAGGACATTATATACCACCTTTGCGTGGCTCTACGAGCTCGCTATAAACAAATCATATTGTAAGCTAAACAAATGAGACAAATTGATAGTTTTGAACATTTATCATGGACAGTCTTCGACAGGTTTATATCTTGGGTGACTAGAAAAATATGCTACTAAGACGAGATACTTTCTGTGAATGTGCTCATTCATTCTTACGCCAAGAGAATGAAAGTTATATAGTTGCGTCCGAACATTTTTAAAAACATATGAGGCTTTTTAAAAAAAAAATTATTGATCTATTATTTCCATAGTAGATTCAAGTCCAAATGAGGTCTTTGACATGTTTGAATTGATGACGGAGATGACGGTTTTGGCGTGAAGGACCTCGTAGACATTACCCTATACCACTTTTGATGATTATTAAGTGCCTTTTTTGTGCAAATAATGAAAAAATTTGTAAATAATGAACATTTTCAGCGGTACCATTCACGGCATGCGGGTGGTGGACGCAAATCTATAACTTTCATTCTCATGGCCTTACGGGACAATGTATTTTACTATAGTATATATTTTAACAAATGTTTATCAAAATATTATTTTAACTATAAATAAGTAACATTGAGGTCTTTTTTTCTATAAAGGTAAATATTTAATGGTATTGTTAGGTTTTGTTATTTTGAACAGATCAAACATGCATATTTAAAAATATAAATTTTATTTATATGCAGTTATAAAGTATGTATCAATAAATCAAATTTGTTTGCTTCATGTTACTGTTGTTCTTGTTTCTTTTCAGGAAGGAGACCCAGATATAAAAGAAGGGACATTGGCATTCAAAGTACTGTCCCAGGATCAGACGAGAGAATTGGAGGCACTTTGTGTGGAAAACATGCAAATGTAAAGGATGTGTAGATTGACCTTATGTATACTTCAGTTTATAATACTGTAATAGCAGCATTCTGACGTGAATCACAGAAACAATTAATGTAAATGTTCAACATATACTGTAGATCATGAAATTAACTTGTCACTAAACTTATGCGAATAAGGGTGTTCAGACTAAAATGTGACATGAAAGTAATGCGAGTGGTCTCCCTTTGATATAATACTTTTTCTAACAACACGTTTGTGTAGCAATCGGTTAGAATAAATGAGTTATATTATTAATGTGAATAATTCTCACTCGCATTTTTTGCATTAATATAATGATCGCATTAATTTCAGGATCTACAGTATACATGTACATGTACTACAATCTAAGTTGTTGTTATGTCACTTTTGAGTTAATCTTTACTTTGACTTTGCAAAATTTTACTCTACTTTCCTAAAAGCATATTACACAAAAATAAGAAGATGAATGTTTAGTGGCCAGTTTGGTTTTCTTTTTCAGAAAACTTGCAGATGTATTTAATCTGAAAAGTTATTCAAGTGACCTAAAAGAAGCTGCGGAGCTGGATTATTACACTACTGCAGTTTGGTGGGCCAAAGAACAAGGTTTCAAAGGCCAAGAACTCTCAGGATTCTTCACATTAATACACACACTGTTAGAAAATGTTAAAGGTAAAAGAAGAATGATAAATATATGATTTTTTTGTCATTTTCTGGTGGATTGTTAAGGGTCATATTTGTGAACAAAGTGACAAATGTGTATTGGTCAGCATTCACAAAAATCATTTAGTCATCATTACCTACTGTAAAGTGGCTATTATTTACATATCCGTAAGTTTTGCGTTTATCATTTAAACGCGAAAATGATAATCCCACAAATAATGACTAAAACTCCTTTGTATGTCAGACACAGTTATTCCAACACATAGCCTCAGAAGAAACCAACTACCACGTCATACATGTAGGTTATTCTTATCGGTTAGCAACAAGGAATTTTTATATTTATTTTCTCGAAGATAGGATAGCACATATTATCACAGACTTTGATGTGTCGGTCATGATTCAAACTCTGGTTGGAACAGAGGAAAAACTCAACAGGTCTTCTGAGGAGGATTGATCCTTCAAACTCAGGCAGATACTATCGCACTGATCTAAATCATGCTCCTAATTAAATCTGTGGCTAAGGTGTATATAAAAGTTCCATGTTTATACAATACATTTATATTAAGAATTGAAGTGTTTTTTGTTTACATTTATCATGTGCATTGTGTCAGAACATTCTTTGATTGTCAATTTATGATGTGTAATTTAATGTAAGTGGTTTGTTTTCTAATATAATTACAGAAAAGAATTTGTCACTCGTTGAAAACTTGAAGGAGTTAAAGAAAATGTTGATGGGAATAGGGTTGGAGGCACAGATGGCTCAAAGTGGAGGACTTGAATTTTTTGACATGCACAAAGCCAAGTCTATAACAGATTATGCCTACACTAGGTGAGATAAATTATACCTGTAACCCAAAACAAACTTAAGAAATTAAACAATAATAATTTATGATTATAATTATTAAAATAATGGTATAAACACTGCCCAGTTCTATTGTGTACATGCACAACAGAGTGAAAAGATTTGGTACCAAAGTCTGTAACTGATCCCCTTGAGTCGTTTTGATTTTGATGGCTGCCTTATGCTTTTTATTCCTACTTCTGTTTTCCAGTATTTTTCAACACTACAGACTGTACGAGTTCATGTTTTTACATTCTCAAGAAGAAGAAATTATTGGAACTGATGTGAGTATCAAACTTGAATAACAATAAATAATGTAAATCAAATACGCTGGTACATGCAGGTTCAAGGTTGACAGTCAAATTCAACTCACGGTAAAAGTTGGTGTGTATGTAATGGCATTAAGATACATGATATGACAAACACAATTCATGGTCACCAGGTGAAACTTCTCACTTTGAGATGTTGATGGATGAGCTAGTTTTGTATTTATATTATTAGTTAAAAAGTTAAATTAATGATCATGATACCTTTTTCATGTATTATTGGAGTCTGCATTTATTGTATTCAGATATATTCGTAAGTGTAATTTATTATTTATGTTACATTATGACCCCATCGAAATTCATATTGGCTATCGGCAATACTGCTGCAAAAGTTGTTCCAAGAATGTTTTGTAAAATGTCTGTTGCCATTCAAATTGGACCAACATGGCTGATTTCTGATAATTTAATCTACTGTAGTATCTCAATGTAGACATTCACTATATATTAGTTTAGTTTAATCCATAATTTAAAAAAAAAAAATGCCATCACAATACTGTTGGAAAGTAAGGAACGAAAAGAAGAAGACTGTTGGAAAGTTATTTTGCAATGACAATCGATGGCTATCACAAAATTGTCTGAATTTTGAGAGCACGGTCATACAAGATTTTATTGCATCGCAAACATAATTCAGTAAAAAGTCATATAGTAACAAAATGTACTTGTTTTAGGTGGATATTGAGGTTGCAAAGGCGGCTGACGTCCCATTTCCTCCTCCACTGGATGAGGGAGTCACTGAAGAACTTTACCTGACATATATTGCTAAACCACCACCAGCCCCTACGCCAGAAGTAAGCTCTGGAAGCCGCAGTTTCTTCTACTAAACCAGTCTATTTTCTCTTTTATTACACAAGAGGTTTAACAAATCTTAGTGCATACTAAATTGATACAATTCATTGGTTGTTCAATACCAAGAACTACCAATGTGTTTCCGGAAACTTCTATAGCTGTCCATGCATGCACACTGTAAAGTGAAAAACCGCTATTCTTAGATAACTGAATTTCTTTATCACAATGTCTACAATATAAATCCGTATAGCGATAGGTAAAAATAGTTTATTTTACAAATTAATTTTTTTAATGACACTTATCCTCCTGTATAATGATAAAAAAAATAACCCATAGCTAACAATAGGTTGCTGTGTTGCGATAATAACCTAGTACATTGTTGGTGCCAACAAAATCCATACAGGTTAAAAACTATTTGTTTCAGCCGGTAGAGGAAGAGGAAAAGGAAGTGCCAGATGAAGAAACAGCAGAGAACATATTGGCTGAGCTGACACCTGAAGATGTGAGGGAAATCATAGAGAGCGTGGCCGCAGAAATGCTTGGAGGTCTTCAGGTGAGATTATGACACGATTATTTCATTTGACTGTTAGATTTACATATAACTTACGTAGGTGATTGTGCATCAGAGAGCTCTAGGTTGTTAAAAGCCTGTCTGTGAGAAAGTGCTTATATAACTTTTAAAAATGTGTTGAAATTGGACAAAAGGTCTAGCCTTCATCAACACCAACTAAGAAATCGAAAGATAACTTGTCGAGCATGTATGCCACTGAACACAGCTTTGTATGTTAACAACACTGTACAATTTAAACTATGTAAAGAGGTGGAATGTTAAAAAATGCATTACCAAATATTTTATTGTCTTTCAGAATGATGTAACAACAAAGTTGAGAGAAAAGGAAAACCAGCTAATAAACCGAATAAACAAGATACACAGAGTTGCTAATTTGTGATGCAAACATGGAAGAGAGAATGTTACTATTGCAACATTTACAAGTTTATTACATACATGTTAGAGATCAGCATTCACCTCATATGTTATTGTAAAACCATTTTCATTCCACAATTGTAAAAATAAAACAATCAAAATCTACTCAATATCAGTTTGTAAGTACTGAAATAATATTTTTTTGTATCCATATGGTTCAATGTTGAAATTGCAATCCATTAGTTACTTTTACGCTAGAACTGAAATGTCAAGGTTAGGACAATGCATGTTTTTTCATTCAAGTACAATCATTGTTTCCATGCCAATGTTGGTAACCTGGGATCTGCAATTGTAATAATCATGTGCTGATGTACATATAGTTTACACATTGTTTACATACTAGTACACTCCCATCAGTCATATATATTTAAGCTGTCATTTCTCATTACAAAAGTAATGTACAAAACATATTGAAAAATAAATTTGAACAAATACAGTTTACTATACCGGTATGCAAATAACACTGTACACAGCAATATTCATTCATGTCATTACAACTATTAATTACTCAACCACAAATCTGATGAGAAAGTAGTCATTATGGTGAATTATGAATGTTTGTGATAATATTACAAGCATAAAGCTGAACCTTATTATATTAACCCTGTTGTATATTTAATGTTATTGTTTAAAACATTGGGTTGTCATTTTGCCATTCCACATACATTGTTCAACCATATTCCAGTCATATTTCACAAATTACAGTTTGGCATCTTTATAGAATGACCACCTGCCCATAACAGCCACGAAGGTTTTGGATTGATAAAGACAATTAATCTTATATTATACACGACAGTTTACTAAGTTTAGAATCGTATTTAATAGAGAAATATGTTAGTATGTTAAGTTTATATTTTGGGACCTCTATATAAACTCCACCTATTCTGTAGGTCAATTGAGTGGTTGTTATACACAAGTTAGACTGTATTCTAAAATCAGAAATAAAACTAAAATTCTAATTTATATATGTGCTGTACATATTTGTAAAATTGTTGTGTGTACATAATAATTTATTATTAAAAGGATTTCAACATACTAAATTGTTTTCTGTGTTTATTGCACTCTGCATGTGTTTGTAGTACTGGTTATTTGTTGTATCAGGAGTGGGGTGTAGCTCAGCACAAGAGTGTCCACCCGAGGTTCGATAGATAGACCCTCGGGGGTCCTGCTAGGTCATTTCCCATTCCAACCAGTGATCCACGACTGGTTTATCAAAGACAATGGTGTGTGCTATCCTGTCTGTTGGAAGTGCACATAAAAGATCCCTTTGTTATTTGAAGAGTAACCTATATGGTGGCAGGGGGTTTCTGCTGTGAACAAGTGTCAATATAACCATGCATTTGACATCCAAGAACCACTGATAAATAATCAATGTGTTCCAATGGTGTCGTTGAACACTCCTTTTTATATTTCAAATAAATTTGTATAATAAATTCAGTGCAACATCTCATTAAATAGCGTGACAAAAAAATTGATAAAATAATAGTTGCATAGACTGATGTCAAAGATTGTTCCGATATTGTTTTACCTTTATCTTTTTTAATTTCAATATATTCCTTAACTCATTACCAGATTATACAAGACTTGAAATGTTACATATGAAATGTTTAGTTTTCAGCTGTTGGATAAAGTAAGGATAATACAACTGAAACAGTATAATTATTACAGTTCATTCTGGCGTAACAAACTTCATGTAACAACAAATATATTTTTTAGAAAAATTACGAAGACTGACATTAATATTTATATAATTGTTTATTTCATAATTGAATACACGGCATACAAATATTCATTCAAATGGAGTTCACACATTAATTTGTACATAAAATATTACCTTTTTTATGGACCTGCTACATATGCAATACCCACCAATAATGACGATGTAGTAGACATCAAGGGCAACACCTTGATGTACGAGTATCACAAAGATCCCTGTCGGACTAACATCCGAGATGATCTTTAACAGGAAGTGTTCATTGAAACATAATAGCCTACTAGATATCAGTAGTTTCCAGTACATGCGTGATTGAGTCAACAAGGTATATCTGCATTAAAAAAAGCATAGTCTGCAGTGCACATGTTGACACATCTTCTGCCAGTTGTTACTAGACTTGGCATCATTTCTACTGAGCTCAAAACAGAATTGTTGTTTTTACAGTACTCCAATAGTGCCGCCAGCGACTTTTCCAAAAGTTTGTTTATTCCAAAATCAAAGATAAGTGTATGAAAATATGTAAAATAAATGCGATAAAATACACACTTTTGTATGTTGCTTTATATGAAGATTGAGTTGGTATCAATGACACACTCATTTTCTTGTCTAGATTACTGCCAATAATAGTTTGAGTGCTTTCTTTTAGAAATTACTTGATGTATTTTCAAGTGACAACCTAATGAATCCAGTTTTGACCAGGGTTGATAATTTAATTAATACTCTTAAACACATTCAAGTTTTCTGGTCCAATTAATCTAGTTTTGTCTGAAGTCTAAACACTAAAAACCAAAACTTGAGAAGCTTGTAGGTTATTTTATTCTTTTGAGGACACCATTGATCATGTTTCCTATTCCATCAAAAATGTCATGAATTGAAGCATCACACATAAACGCTGCTGTTGTAACTATGTTATTCTTCTGATCCACGTGACTTTCCTGAACAATGTTAAAGAATGAACATCAACACATGTATACTTTACAAAATCAATGGATGTTGAATTTGATTGGCACATTATCAGCGATTGGATATTAGGTGCGCAAGGGAATAACAAAACTTTAATTATCGATTATGCCCATATGTCTAAAATAGATAGGACTTGTATAGCATACCCGGCCGACATTCTAGATCTATCCTCTCAGCTTCAAATAGTGAACTGCAGTCACTGCAGTATATAAGCATATATTACGGAGCTTCAATACTAAGTCGTACATTTATTAAAAAATTTTGTGGGTAATAATAAAAACAAACAAAGTGTAAATATGCTAATGTTAATGGTTAGCTTTCCTAGGAAGCCAGTGTGAATAAACTTTTTCAAGGATACATTGACATTTGTATTGATGTGTTTCCCTCCCATAGATCCGATAGCACCTGCCGCTTCTTGTTCACTTGACCCCATTGTTACCTCTGACCCTTTTATTACCTTGGCTGCCAGGACAGGCGCAATGCAGCACAAACTGAAAAAAATACAACAATTTACAATATCTATTAAAATAGAACTTCAAAGGATTTTATAATTGTTATAATTATTTACTGCTATTTTTTTACTAATGATGATTGCCAATCATATATACTGGTGTTACCGGTTTTCGGCACGTTAACGGAGAACGCAATGTGTTATGTTTGTTCCCAATGTAAATCAAATAAAACATTGCTTGCTAATAAACAACAATTATTTCTGCAATATAGGATAATATA
>JAULBR010107899.1:0-10529 GCA_032355825.1 Melanodrymia aurantiaca | reverse complement strand
AGTGTTAGTATGAGAGAGGAAGCCCGCTACTCCAAATTGATAAGTAGCAAGGGATCTTTCATATGCACTTTCCCACACACAGGTTAGCACACACCACGGCCTTTGTTAAACCAGTTGTGGACACGGGTCGGTATTTATGTAATAATACCATTTATAAGTGGTATTACACCTATCCACTGAGCCTGGCGGACCACTCACTCTGGATTGGAGTTGGAAAGTGAGATCCACCCGCGGGATTTGAACACTGTAACGTTCCTACCAGCCTGTAATCCGTGGCGTTAACCACTACACAACGAAGGCCGGTGCGATATTAACCCAGTAGACCTAGGCCTAATTTGATGTCACATGACAGTTGCACAATGCATGTCAGTTTCGCGGATCGCGTTAAAATAATTATTCTCGGCTTTGTCATCTCGTTAAGAAGCCAACAAGTGTCCATGCTGTTTAGTGCTCATTAAGTAGAGTGAAAGAAAACACTTGAACGGTGCAACGACTGGACATCACGTAATAATTATACGTAGTTGACACCATGCAGTGGCCATTTACATTTTATATACACACTGTCAGCAATTTACACAAACGCCATAAATTTATATTAATCAATCAATCAATTCTTTATTCTTAGTCAGGCCTGTAGCCAGGATTTTGAGAAGGGTTGGGGGTGGAATGTCGTTTGGGCTTTTGTGCCTCAAACGATGGTGCGATATATAAAAAAAAATATTGAAAAAAAAACAAAGTCACCGGTAAAGGCCTGTATATGAATCACACAAAGAATTATCATACAATTTATACAACTAAATGGTGAATTATTAGTGATTATTTTATATCGAAGCATAATATATTCTAGTATATAGGCCTATAACTAATTAATATTACTTCTGGAATCAATTGCAATCTAGATAACTAACAAATATAAGGCCTACCTAGCAGGTCTGGACCTGGATTGGGGCGGGGCAAAACACCTAATTGTAGCGGACCCTGGGGGTTCTAATATGAACCTAGCAGACTTTTTATATATATTTATACATTTTCCTTTATACACTAATATTGAAACTGTAAAAAAAAAAAAATTATGTGGAGCGGACTATGGGCGTCAACTGGGGGTGGGGTGTGGTCCGAACCCCGACGATATGTGGAAGAGGTTTTACATCTATTATAAATTGTAATGAAAATATTCTATGTCGATGGGGGCTGAGTGGTTCAGAAGTAGGCCGAATTAAATTTTACATTTTTCATTATCCATTTAAACTTTTTAATGACCTTTTCTAAAAATAGAATAAATTAAAATTATGTGCAATCTAAATAATATTATATTGTTAATTACACATATCTTAATGCATTCGGACACAATAACATCATTAAATTTTATAAATGAGCATTTAACGACTTTATTGTGAATAAAGTTATTCCACGGGCATTTACTTGAGAAGAGATTTACGAAGAACAAACACAAATAATAGTTGACAAATTGTTTCTTTGATACCAGCTTGGCCAAGCAACAAGAAGATAAGTATCTAATCGGCTTCTTTTGATATATTTACGTCATCCACGGTTAGTCAAAGAGATGCCGCAATCTTTGCTCATTGCTCATACGCAATCCATATTGGCCGCCCAAGAGAAACATTACTCAAGGGATAGTCGGTGCGCGCCCTTCAATTGGCTAATTATGTCACGTGATTAACGGTCCCGCCAAATCTAAAAGGAAGCGAAGTGAACAGTGTCCAGTTAGATGTGTTTTGATCACGGGATATTACTGTTGTTGATTGCAATTTTTGAATCGTGAAATAACTGTTTTTGTAAGTTCAAAGAGGATAACTATGTCAACACTAAAACCTCGATCCTACCGCGGTAAGAGATTACTGAAGAGAGGTGAGGGATGTATTGCCAAGACTTTGACATACGAAGAGCTCGACGATTCTGGCTTCCATGATCATGATGATGAAGATTCCTCTCCCATCGTTGCCGATTTTCTAGATGTTGATTTCGCTTCACCGTTAACGATACCCAGTCCACGACCGATGAGACGGATTACACGATCACGAAGGATATCACCAGTATCCATAACTTTAAATTTCGATGATTTAGACGACGAAGACGAGCAACAAGTTCCCGGTATTTGTGATTTTTCCCCAGCCAGTTCTCCAATTTCTCCACCCCACCGGAGACTTCGTGCATTGCGACTATTTGACACTCCACACACACCAAAATCTCTTCTCCAGAAAGCGCAAAGATCTAAAACCCGAGAAAAGAAAAAATCGACACCAGAATGCAACAAAGTGGAAGCGAACACGAATCCTTTTACACCTGTAAGCCTGGCTACTGTAACAGGTGTGAAGCGGAGCAGGTTGGACATGCAAAGGTGAGTGAGTCATTTTAGTGGCTTTAAGTTTAAACATTTGACCTACATTCTCAAACCAGTTCAATATATTTTTCCAGATTAATGTTTCCAAAATATTTTGCAATGATATTAATATTTAGAAAACATTTGTTTATAAAATTAGACCACAAAGTGTATCAATTAATAAATACTTAAAACATCTGTTAGGCATGTTGTTTTTAGAAAAAAAAGTGGGACTAGTAATTTTTCATGGGGACTAGTAACTTTTGTAGGCTACTAGTCCCCATGGCCAGTGAAATTATTTCTTAATTTTCTACACCTGCCCCTGGTGACTGTTAATGTTATTATAACTTAGTTTGCATGAATCGTGATCCCCAATGTCACGTGCTGAAAATAATGTGAATACATTCCATAATCCATATATATTTTGCTATTCAAAAGGGAATATTTAATTTATAAAAGTTGCTTTCAGTATGTTTTTCTGTTGTGGAAAATAGAGGAATATCAGGTTTTTTTGAATTACCAGATAGCAGGTGTAACTAATCGGTATAATATTTTGGAAAACCCATGAGACACTGACTACTAATAGGCGGATGTACAATTTATGTTCTTTTAAAAAATATTGAAATTCACGATTCATGCTAACTTAGTTAGTATATATAACAACACTTGAACTGATATAAATACAATAAAACAATGTTTCTGTTTTACCGATTTAAAACACCCTGCCTTTGAATTAATATTGGTTATTTAATAACTAAATCAAAGAAAAATAGACGTTTGTGGGTTAGAATTTTCAAGACATGATCAGATTGGAATGGGTGCAAAAATTACCATTATACAGACTTGGCGGAATAGATATTCAAATCCCCCCCCACACACCAAAACGGTCGCAGAATGAAGCGTAATGAACGTTCGGAACTCTTGGGAAATATAATGCTAATTTTCTGCCATGCTTCAGTCACTTAAAAAGACGTTCACGCCTGCTCACTAGTCAGATGTTTGCATCTAACATTAAATTAATGTCCGCCCTATTAAACGCAAGGCTGGTGATGTTTATATTTTATCTGTTCCGAATTAGTGACGTCACTACAACAAGCGAACTATCTGTTGCAGGGTGTGCACTTTACGGTTGCCCTTGGCGACTCAAAATAGCCTCGGGCCAGTCAAAATCTTATCACGTGTAGCCCGGCTGGCAACAGAAAATTTCCGCATATGTGACCCGAGATAGCTAAACCAGTCGTAAGTCGCACATTGTGTTTTCCCACAATCGGCTTCTGAACGTAAAATATGCTGCGATGCGAACCCCAACAAATTATTCCCTGGATTGAAGCCAATACAACCGAGCAACACAGAAACGTAACCTGGTCGCCACATGGCGAGTGTACTAAATAAATATAGTCGCCTTATGCAAATTGTGGTCGCATTGGGACCAAAATGGTCGCATCGTAGAGCCTGTGGTAATATCTTCCAACAGCCCGGTCCAATGCAATTCATTCCGTGTAATATGTATATAGCCGAGCCACGGAATGAATTGCAGTTGACCGGGCTGTTGGAAGATATTATCGGCTACTCTTACTGAATAACGGCAAGGGATCTTTTATGTGCACTTTCCCACAGACAGGATAGCACACACCACGGCCTTTGATAGACCAGTCGTGGATCACTGGTTGAATAGCCAAAACATATACAAATTATAGTCAGATGAGCTCTCAGTTGCAACGCCCTCTACAACATCCTAGGGATGGATGAAGACGTTAAAACGCATTTCCCGTTACTCATTTATCTTGTCATTTCCATTTTTTAATTTACAATATTCCTGCTTACATTTATTTACCAACATCGTGCAGGATAGTATGAGCTAACTGATTGTTGAAACAGAGAATAAACAAACAAAAACACATATACACCTAGCTGCTATTGCACTAATTAAACTGTTTTTAACACCATTTTAAAATATATATTTTAAATAATTATAACAATATCCATATACTTTTAGTAAGTGTATGTGAAGGTTGCTCTAACAACGGACGCCAAGTCATCCCTACGATGACGATGTTCAGTGGTCAGTACGACTTACGAAGTAGAAACCATTATTTAGGGGGTTTCTCTTTCATTTGTGATATGTTTAAATCATACCAAAAAAGGTATTAAGAAATATAATAATGATCTATCTGGGAGTGTCATAGTTAAACATTTAGATTTTCTCACTTATTTTGACCTCTTTTTTCAAAAACGTCTCTGAATTCTATCTCCATGCAAAAATCTACAACGTCGCACTGAAACCGGTCACCCACTGAAACTGGTAACCCACTCAAACCGGTAACCCACTCAAACCGGTAACCCACTCAAACTGGTCACACCCTGATACCGGTGTAAAAGGAACACAAGTCCGGCCGGAATGCAAGTCCGGTTATATCATAACAAAATGGATTAAAAAATAAAATAAAATCTTTACGGAATGAAACAAATAGTCTGATCCATAAAACAAGATATTACCTATAAGTCATATATAAGACTATAGGATTTCTAGGTATGTACGTCCTATAGCATTTTACATTGTGTCAGATCTATATTCATACGGACTTCTATTCCTATTACACCGGTCATCCACTGAAAAAAGGTCCCCCGACCATATTAATTGTTTTATTTTGAATTAAATGCAATACATTTAGCACATAAACCATGCACATTATTAAAGTATATAATCATTAGAATGTAATGGGTGTGTTGTGTTATATTTATTTCAAATCCTGAATACATACTAGAGCTTTTTATTTTATTTTATTGGCTGCACATAAAGAGGAAATTGCTTTCCTACGCCAACGTTCATAAATTATGCAAAACATGCTGAAATATGACGCTGTGACGTCAGGCGTCCATCACGTGTTTCAGTCATGAGAATACGTCTAGTAGTTACTCCCTGCTGTTGTTATCTCAACAAACTCGTATTGCGTGTACATGCAGCACGTACTCATCTATCTACCCACCAGGATATGTGCACGTCCTGTGATCTCACACTTGCAGGGGTGTATTTAGACAAATCTAGAAATTTATTTGAGTTTAAGAATAAGTTTATGTCATTGAAATGAATGGATTTTTAAATTATCAAACAATAATTATAATTATATTTCCTCCCTAATATGGGACCGTGCATAACTTAAGATTTTCCACATTTAACAATCCGTTCTTATTAAAAAGACGTCGATAAAGAATGAATTTTATGAATTAAAGATATTTAGGAACCATGCACACAATTTTAATGGTAATGTGTTTCACAATCCGATTTTTTTTTTGGAATGGTGGGGAAGTGGGCAAAAGACAAACTTGGGTTGCTTTTCATGTAAAAACATCGGTCCACAGTTGATCGAAGTTTTATGTTAGGTTTTAAAAGATCATGAAATGCAATACTAACTTTGTTCAGATTATGCATGAAAGACATTGACATTTATGCATGGTCGTTAAATGTGGAAAATCTTATCCAAGTTAATTTTTTAAGACAGTTGGTTTTGTCTCTGGTAATAATATTATTGACCTATTGAGAAATGATTTCCTATAATTATGTATAGGAACAAATCATATACGCATGTAGTAGAAATTCATATGAAGCAAATACTC
This sequence comes from Melanodrymia aurantiaca, assembly GCA_032355825.1. Classification (NCBI taxonomy): domain Eukaryota; kingdom Metazoa; phylum Mollusca; class Gastropoda; order Neomphalida; family Peltospiridae; genus Melanodrymia; species Melanodrymia aurantiaca. The sequence goes on along the minus strand of JAULBR010107899.1, from coordinate 4,573 downwards.
TTTGGGCTATTTCCCGTTCCAATCGGTGATCTACTATTTATGTACGCTTTGCTGTCTTGAAAAAAGGCACATAAAAGACACCCTTGCTGTTATTCGGTAAGAGTAGTCCATGTGGTTGCAGCGGGTTACTTCTGATACCATGTGTCGACACTCGGTAAAACAAAAAGTCACGGGTAACGTTATTGAAACTTGTTACACTCATGATGCACAGGTTACAGTGTGAAACAGACAGAAAGAAAGAAGAAAAAACACCTTTGGTCTATAGACAGTGTTATAACAACATTATATAATTTAAAGTTAGCGCACGATTGAACACTGTGAGACATACATTTATTTTGATGTCGTTTTTAAGTTGAACATTACTGCACCGATAACCGAGGTATGCGTAAAATGTCTGTAATAACGGTCACGTGACGGGCTGATGTTATTAATAGCTCTGGGTTGCCGAGCTGCTGTGAAAACACAGTCACAACACTGAGAGAGAGAGAGAGAGACACGTGGGCGGGTGCAATCTGCGACAACACGTGTTCGTTCTGATTTTAAACATATTTTATTGCTTTTTAAAAACAAATGGATTAGGCACAAGTTTTCCAACTTACTAGGCCTTTTTCATATCTTGAAAATAAAGAAGGAAGGAATAAAAAAAGAAGAAGAAGAAAAGAAAGTTCTCTACGTGTTCGATAGTCAGACAGCAGGCCCCGAGCTTATAAACATTTTTCGGGCTAAACTTTAATAAAGTCTGAACTCCAGAATTAAACCTAGAGCATTAACTTCATAAACTTTGAAGTGATAAATTTTGTTGGGTGTTTTATTTTCAAGTCTTGCATTATGCTTTAATGTTTGAACTTGATTAACAACTGAAATCTACATTTTAAATATTTTATAAGAACTAATTTCTTTATTAAAGTCTGAAAGTTCAGTTAAAGTTTAAAGTCTAGACTTTAAGACGTTTATAAGCACGGGGCTTGGTTTTGTATTTACATTAAAGCCAAAAACAGACAGAAAATATAATATAAAGCCAAAAACAGACAGAAAATATAATATAAAGCCAAAAACAGACCAAAAAACCCCACCCACATGTTTGTTATATTGTTTCTTTACAATGACGTGAATGGTATTATGATAGACGAGGAATCGCAAAAAAACGATTCATGTATAATTATATTGATTGAAAACATATTTTATTGCATTTATATACTAGTATACAAATGGATTGTTCACAAGTTATCCAGCTTATTAGGTCTCCCATACATGTACAATATATCGGCGACAATCTAATAACATTTACAATCACAGTTGATTTGAGTCTGTATAGAAAATATAAATAATTAGAATTAAATAGGAAATACAGTGAAAAAGTTAAAATTATATTATATGTGGTTTCTTGTGATTCACTTGTAGTATATACATGTACAAAGTAATCACGCAGAATGGTTTCTTGTGATTCACTTGTAGTATATACATGTACAAAGTAATCACGCAGAATGGTTTCTTGTGATTCACGTGTAGTATATACATGTACAAAGTAATCACGCAGAATACGTTTTAAACAAACTAATGTAAAAGCATAACGAATAAATATATTAAAGATAGAAAAAGTCAGAATGTATAACTAATACAATATCTAAATTATACAGTCTGTATTTTAAGAATATGAAGATGATCTTATAAAAGGTAAACAATACTGTATGAATATCAAAATACAGTTCTCATGGTGGTTTTATTAATACCACATGGTCCCAGGCCGTTACAACTAAATATAAATAATTTCTAAATAGTAAATTGTCATAATACATGAAGTTTTTTTTCTTTCTGTACCGGTACTCAATTTTAGTTACTTTATGTGTATTAGTAACGATAGATTAATATTGGTAACCAATTCCATTACGTATTGTTTTGAAGAATAAAATAATCTACCAATTCAATTGAAATTCAATTCATTTATTTCCCTTATGCCTTATGGCACATACTGTAAGAACAAAACAATACACATTTAAATCAGAAACAAGATTTTGGCAAGATGGTAAACATTATAATAACAACAACGATAACTACTCCAAACGTTTGTCTATTTGGAACAAAATATTTTAATGTATATAAATTCAATATGTTATTTAGTTTTACACAAACCGGTGTTCTTATAAAAACGAGTTTTATCCTGAACTAATTATGATTTCTGAAAATCCTGTAGCTAAAACATAATATAATATATTAACTATGTTTAGTCCTTAAAATACTGTGTCGAAGGCTGTAACAAAACACATTTCAGAACGCAGCTAAGCGAAACCTTGTTATAAGCAGTGTCAATACAATAAATCTGTCATAAAAAAAGCAAGCTTCTGATATTAATAATAGCATTCTCTACTAAATGTTTAAAGTTCGTTTTTTTAACAAAACACTAGGTATATAAGGGCCAATCATAATTATATTGGAAAATTTTTCTGGTTATTTTTGAAGCAACTGAAAAGAGAATATTTATATATTCACCAAAAGCGTTATCATGCGACGATGTAGTAAAGAGAGTTGTAGGAAACTAAAACGTTATGTTAACAAAATAGAAAACACTGTCCTTGTTTATCTAAATTTATTATATGATTATAGACCTCAACAGAAATGTCATTGTATATTATGACGTAAAATTGCTTATTAAGCACCAACCAAAATGGTTCCTATACTTCTGCGGTCACTGCTATTGTCTGCAGACGCGACAAACCGAAATCGGTGAGTGAGATTCTTTACATCGACATGAAATAGTAGACTAATAACTTAATTTCCCACTAGGATTGGGGCAAGGCTTGGTAAATTAAACCATATCGGGGCATTTTGTTCAGTTCTGAATATTATAACGGCATTTTTTTTCATAAACTGACGGCATAATGTTTATTTTAACTTAAATTCAAGATAACTTATTCACTCTACTTCAGCAGTTGGGGGCAGAATGACATGGACATATTGAGGCATGGTGCTACACCATGCTAAAATTGCCTAGGGAAAACACTATAAGTAGTATTATACCAAAGGCCTTAAATATGCACCTTATGTATTGTGTTTTGCAGTATTGCATGTTGTTTGGGGTATGTTTTATTACACATTTTTGTTTATTATTTACTAGTAGGCCTAGATGTATTGTAAACAGATTATAAATAGCTTTTCATCGCCCATGATCCCCGATGAGAGTCCATCACTTTTAGTGGTGAACAACAGCACGATCCTAATTAACGAAATCTGAAAATCTTTTCCGGGCTTGACTTATCACGGTAAGGTGCTAATGAGTTTAGTACCAAACAATTAATAGCAGTGGGTCGTTAATCCGGTAAACAAAACCAGCAGTCGCCTAGTGGGGTCGCTGTTAGAATCAGGGGACATAACTACCTATTGTATCCACACCTGTTACCGGTGGTGACATTAACTCGGTTGATTTTCAAGAGATGGATTGTGAAGATCACCTTGCACAATGTGACATGTGCTTGTTTGTTTAAACCTCATTGCCCGTTTCGGCAAGAAAAGGTCGAGTGTAACTTTTCTTATTGGAGATTACATTGACGACCGGGTCGCTTAGGAGATGAGAACATTTTAACGGGTCTTTTGGTCCATCGCATCTGTTCAGTTTCGTGGGAACGTTTCGTATTTGTCTAACGTGATCGGCGTCGATTGCTCGCTTTTCCTCCAATTAAAGTTTGGCAGGTAAAAATGTCAATTACCCAGACAGAAAGTAACCATCCAACATTCCTCTAAGTCTTTCAGGTCGTTTAGGTTAACCATTTTAAGAACTGTATACATTAGTATACATATGACTAATTGGTGGGACTTTAGTACAAATTAATCATGTTTGAATTTAGCAGTTATAACGTTCGTATTGGACAACATGTAATATTCCATTAAAATATTTTAGACAAGACAATGAAAGGCCAACTTGTATCAGACATTTTAGTAATAATTAGGCTAACATACTTTGAGGATCAAAATAATGATTGTCAGTAGGCTCATGACACATTAAAAATAGTTAATTTGTTTAACGACTGTCGACACCACTGGAACACGTTAGTTATTGAACAGCATGGAATCCTTTATGTGCACTTCGCACTGACAGGATAGCACACATCACGCACTTTGATCACCACTCGTGGATCGCTGTTTGGAAAGGGAAATAACTCTACGGGTCCACTGAGACGGATCGACCTATCGATTTGAGAGGATGCTCTTGCGCTGAGCTACGCTCCGCTCCTTATTATGTATCAGTAAACAATTAATAAGTGTGTATTTGTCATGTAAGACGCCCAGTAAACACAACAGGGGCATAAATATAGTCAAATGAAAGACTTATCGTGAACATAATTATTAATAGTCCTGGAGCTGTGGGGTAGTTCGTGTACATGACTCTTTTAGAGCGTTACCTTAAATTTTCTTATTCTATATGCAAAGACCTTCAGGAAAAGTTTGGGTAACACTTCCAGGTTAAGTACGTTTTCTCTGCAGAGCCGATTTAATGTTTTTGAATGGTCGCCAAAAATATATAATCACGATATTGGAGTTTCATGTGATAACTTATTATTACACACCCATAACTGATGCA
>JAULBR010107888.1:0-10529 GCA_032355825.1 Melanodrymia aurantiaca | reverse complement strand
TCTCACTTCTTTGGAAGATTGATAGTTGTGTATACATTTAATTTCACTTGGAAGAAATACATATGATTTCTTTAATTGTACCTATAAAGGATAAGGGGTTTATCTGACTGTAAAATAATCTTTCCTGGATATTTGGTATACCACAATTAACTATTGGGAAGGAACTTTTGAATGACATTGATTTTATTTACCAACTCATCATAACAGGCTAAAAAAGTGACCCCACAAGTTATTTGAGGGAGTGCAACCCCTCAACTCAACCAATCACCGCCCTACCCTTTCCCGCTATACTGACCATGCAACATGCTACCAGTGTTTTAAATAGTAAAAAAGGTCAGATTTTCACTTCTTGGGAAGATTGGTGGTTGTATATATGTTACAGTCAATGTGTAAAATTAGGCAATGTGTACATTGCCTGAACATTTTAGGCAATATGTAAAGTGCCTGATTCACTCAGGCAATGTGTACATTGACTGAAATTTCGAGGTAAATTTTAGATAAATTGCCTCAAATGATATATCAACCCGTCGTATATATAATTATATAATATTATTCTGTAAAATGGGTATAATTCAACCAAAAAAATTACAATCATGAATGCAAGTACCGGGGTACATGTAATTACTATAGCAATGATAACCATTAAAAACAATAACAACAATCGAAATGACATACGATAATATAATTTCATATTTGTTTGAAATTGGGAAAATTAACACCCATAATTATTACATAATGAAAATATTATCTGTATTTTTATTGGTCGAAAATCAGTCACATGATCTTCCGTAAATTCCAGTCCATGGAAAGTGATATTGACCAGCTTCCGGTTTTTGTGCTTGTGACATTACATCAGAAAAATGCGTGACGTCACTCAATGCAGTACTTTTAGCTCATCAGTAGGCCATACTGTTCAAAATATAACTGTTGAAAATGACTCTTTGGCATTAATAAAACAATTATGGACCATATTTCGGGCAATATTATGTTTTATGGACCCAAGAAAGTGATATTGACCCCCACCTTCGGCTACAATCAATATCACTTTCTTGGGTCTATAAAAAATGATATTGCCCTCAAAGATGGTCCATAATTGATAACTATGACTACCTGTTTTACAGTACATACATGTAACACTGCATATACACATGTACATATGTAGTGGTGCTCAGTTTTGTAATGATAGAATGTCCGCCTGTGGCGGGATGGGTCGAGGGATCGATGCTCCACAGCGCAAAGCATTTTATGGGCTATTTTCCGTTCCAGCCAGTGGTACACAACTGGTTTACCAAATTCCATGGTGTGTGCTATCCTGTCTATGGGATAGTGCAAATACCCCTTGCTGTTTTTAGGTAAGAGTAGCCCATGAAGCGGTGAAAGTGGGTTTCCTCTGTAACAAAGTGTAAATATAACCATGCGTCTGATGTCCAATAACTGCTGATTTATATAATCAATGTGTTCCAGTGGCATTGTTAAATAAAGAAACTTTATCTTTGTATTGCTGTACATGTACAAAATTTATACTTAAAGTACCTATAACCAGGACAGACATGCTTGGATGTTAATTGGATATTATTAAGCATGTAAATTTAAGTTCTAAAGTTCTAACTAACTTGTTACAGTTTTAGAGCATGTCCAGAACATGGTAGTACATGTACATGTATTTTGTCACAAATTATATTTTTGTGTGTCAGTTTTAAAGACATTTTTGTTTGAGTTTTATGTGTCAGTTTTAAAGATATTTTGTTTGTTTTTATGTTTGTCAGTTTTACAGACAATTTGTTCGTTTTTATGTGTCGGTTTTAAAGACATTTTGTTTGTTTTTATGTGTGTCAGTTTTACAGACATTTTGTTTGTTTTTATGTGTCAGTTTGAAATCTGACATTTTGTTCGTTTTTATGTGTGTCAGTTTTAAAGACATTTTGTTTGTTTTTATGTGTGTCATTTTGAAAGAAATTTTGTTTTATTTGCAGGCATCTTCGCCTATCTTAATTACCTGGTGCCGAGCACGAGACGTGAGATTCTCGACATCTTGATCAACGGCTTGAAGCGGCTCGAGTACCGAGGGTACGACTCGGCAGGTAAACTTACTCGCTCTCTCATTCTCTCTCTCTCTCTCACTCTCTCTCACTCGCGCTCTCTCTCTCTCATTCTCTCTCTCTCTCTCTCTCTCTCTCTCTCTCTCTCTCTTTCTCTCTCTATCTCTCTCTCTCTCTCTCTCTCTCTCTCTCTCTCTCTCGCTTCCAGTAGTCAGTTTCCCTTTTAAAAGTTGAGTAGCATTCTATCTGCTCCAGCATATGAGGTGTACATATAGCAACTTCCGAGATACTTTAGGACATGTTCATTATATGCCAATTTTAAGCAACCCCATGTCCTTCTGGCTTAGAAGTCGTTCATTGGTATTATACCGTCCATGGGATGGAAAAAGTTCTATGGTAGACATTCAGGGGCTATTTCTTGATATGACCCATCATGGACGAAGATAACATCGATACAATACCTTTTATCTAGTTATAGTTTTCAAACAGTATGTTTGGGCATACGACGGGTACCACCAATTGGGAACGATAAGCTCAAATTTGATATTATCATTGCTTTGGCTGCGATTCGTAAGTAGGTCTATACGTGCCAATTCGACATTTATCGAAATGTCTCTTCGACTCTGACTTGTGCAGAGATATCTATTTCTCTATGTCACTCTTTTGTCATTACCGGTAGATTATATGCATTGTCCTATATGATAGCATAACACGTACCACAGTGCAGAATGTACTGTACCAATAGGATAAGTCAACGTCTAACTCCAAGTTATCAAATATTCCAAGTCATTAATCGATTATCAGATTTTAATAAATAATCACATTTCTATCGACTAGTGGCTGTATAATATTATAAGCGCTAAGGACTTGATGACTCCAATATTTAGTTTGTGTTATGGATGAATCGTCATGTCGTCCTGTGGTTTTAGTACACTGTATTAGCTTGATCGCTTCATCTTTGAACTTGCATTACAGACATTACAATATCAATATACATGTATGTATCGTGTTTCTGGTCATCCAAATGGTTATGGTAACGTTTGTCTGAAATATTTTGTATCGTACTAAATTATTGTAGATACAAATCCAGGAACTGTATACTAAGCTACCGTGCTCATTGGATATAAATTATAACAAAATGTTAGTATTTGTTAATTATTCTATTAGCTAAAACATCTATTAGCAAGAAATATGTTACAAATAGCATTAGATACGCATGTAGGATGGCATCTGAAAAACTTTTAAAAACTTGTGTTTTCGCCTTTTTTTATTTTTTGATATAATTGTTCATTCAATTCACAGAAAAGATTGTAAATTTTTGTTATTTTCAAATCTGTTATCTATAAAATCACCGCCAGGAATCTCAATAAAAGAGGTAATGATATGTATAATTTGTCTAGCGATGAAAGAGAATATAAATGGTCAGTTCGTCCAATGTATAGACAGTTCGTCTCCGCTAATGTCGTCAACGGGTTTCTTTGACCATAAAATCTCTCTGAACTTTATTTTCACTTGTAAGGGGCGTTCTAACGCTGCGATATGTCGTAACCGCTTTTACGCATGCGATTTGTCGTTGAGATATAAATCGTAACGATTTGAAGTGTTGCATATATACATGTAATTATAAGATTTCATTTCAAAAATGAATTGACTGGACAAGAGAACCGTTCTTCAGAGGGAACCAACATGGTGAAAGAAAATTCTCCAAAAAATTATAATGGAGGCTCTAAGACTTGTAAATATAATATCTAGAATACGTTTTACAATAACTAAGGTAATACGCAAAGCGCTGGTACATTATTGTCATAAATCCCCGGCCGTGAGAACTTACCTAAGATACACTCAATTTGAAAACTGCCTTTTATTTCTTTTAGCATAATTATCAGGTTGCAAATTCCATGATTCTTGATCTATTTATGGCAAGAACTGATGAAGATTTCAGTTTCGAGCCCAGTAAGTTCAAGTTGTTTACACCCTGCTTATTGTGACAGACGACAACTGTGAAGGGAGAAAATTATTTCTCGAGATAATTTTAATGGATTTGATTGTGGTCAAGAGTTTACGATTTGCCGTCTGAAATAGAAAACATGCTAATTGCTTCGACTCCGTCATGACTTGTATGGACTTACAGTCATTACGATTCATTGGTTCTCACGGTACAACTTCTACCACTGGATCGCACGCTTCAAGTCGTTGAGGCACGTCACAGCGCGAGAATTCAGCTATATAATTTAGTCAGTAATCTGCGGCATTTTATTGCTTTTAGCTTTGATCCGTAAATTTAACAATTTGATTTTGTATTTTATTGTAAATTTTACGTGAATAATTATAGTATTTTAATTTGATTTCTGAATTCTACGGTTTGGTTGGTATTTGTTTTTGCTTCAAAGTAAAGGTTCATGCTGTTATAAACAATTATTTCGTTAATGTTTTTTTAATCTGTTAGCCCAACTTTCTGAATATTACTGCAGTAAATGTGCAGAATATAAGTTTTGTATCGCTAATTCTCATTGTTAACAGCGTCTGCCATGTTCTTTAGGTCATTATTATAAATAAAACGCCAACTAATTCACACCACGCCCGCGTTTCCAGCCCACTCCAAAACATAAACAATTATAACTATTATAGGGGGATAGAGTTACATGTTAAAGACCACCACACACCGATTTTAGCGCAAAACGTTTCCTCTCTGTTGCGACTGCAGATAATAGAACTGACCTTAGAAGTGTTCGAACTATTCGCTTCCGGGTTTTGACGTATTCGCACGACGTATAAAACGCAATTTTACGTAATATAATGACATTTTGATATTTCTGTTGATGTTTACAATCACATAATCAAATTTAATGTATGCAATTATGCAGATAAACAAGGACAGTGTTTTCGCTTCTGCTAACAGTAAGATTCATCGCGTAGAACTCGTTTTACTTCATCGTCACGTGATCCCACCTTCCTTGCCAAAATGGTAAGTGATGGTCTTTAAAATAACAAACCTGTATATGTTAAACAAATACTAAAGGTTATGTTATAATTAAAAGCTTAATAGTTATGCATTATATGAGAAGCAAAGCACCGTTGGGGGGAATATAAACTGATATGGAATATTGGGTCTGCCATCATTGGAACTAGTCCGACTCGAAGTCGAGATGCACTCAGTGACCTGGCAGCAAGTGTACTTGCTTATATGTTATATTAAAATTTCAAACTACTTATCCCTCAGGTAATATATATTCTCATTATATACATAAACATGTCTTCCTTTGTTACAACTTTTGAAACGAAATTTAATTATACACTCTCAATACTAGACGTATACATTCTGAGATAATCTCACCAAACGATAATTCAGTTTTCAGGCCCAACCACCCATGTTTGTGCGGTGTTCAATATTGTGTAAACAATGCGTGCACACGCTATCCTTTCACTGTGGGGCTTGTATGTCCACTCAATATCAACAGGTGTCCTGGGGATATGAGAGCAGTTGCTATCACTCCGTCCTGACCATTTCATTAAGAAATAAGTATTAAAGTATCCGTCAAAGCTGTATTGTGATCCCGCACAAAACCAACGGCGGCACACAATCGGGAATGACTTCTTAAAGAGAAAATAACAGTGTTTTCTGAGGCCAGCCTTTTTTTCACGATCCGCTAGCAATGCGGAAAGGCATTTATTAATATGTTTGGCTCTGCTATTCTTTTTGTGTTTCAATTTCCATTGAAAAACAGAATGGAGCGCTCATATGTTTGTGAGAATATATGACTTTGACGCGAGAGGGACTTGAGTGTTTGGGTAAAGAATTGAGCGTGTCGCGAGAACAAGTCGTGCCAGGCTGACGAGATTGCACCACCCATTCTACTGGAAGCAGAGTGTGCCGGGCACACAAAAGACAGGAACCTAATATTTCTAGCTGAAAAGGGAAATAATGTAGCCTTTCGCTCAGTCAAAGAATAAACCTTCTTAAACAGTTTCACGGATCAGCGTTTCGTGATTCCAATGATCATCTGCTGAATAGAATTTTCAAATCAATTTTCTGTTAGGAAATGGCAAAACATATTGAATGATTGCATAGCGATGTTTGGACTGTACAGTTCTCTCATATCATTGCTTTTGACTTATGGAATGTGTGTGGAAGACTGTTCAATACGTGCACGTTGATAAAGTACATGTTATTAATAAGAGTTTAGTATGCCTATGTCTCACTTTAATGCAAGAGTACATGCTATACTTGTTCATAATACAGAGTTTAGTATGTGCCTCAAATTAATGCAAATGAAAAAGACCACTTCAACGTCTTGAGAATCGTATACCTCTATATACAAAGGGGCATTTCGACCAATCGATGACTATTTATTTTTCATTTGTCGAATTTATACGATATAAAAGTTTCAAATCCACAATTGAATAAAAATAGATATAGTCTAGACGGTTGAGATTCGAAGCTACTGCACCGATTTGCATGGCACTTACAACCCCTCGGCCAACCAACCACACATGCGATCAACAAAAATTAATCAATTTTGTTATCATATTACCGGGCTTTCATTCCTGCCGGACCTGTGTTCCTATTACACCGGGTGAAGTATTTACGGTACTACATTCATTAATATACGAAGACATTGATCCAAAACAACCAATAAGTAATAATAAACACATAGAATTACTACACAAATGATTAAAAAGCTGCGTGGCACTCACTGTACGAGGGTATTAATAAACAGTATAGCATATAGAGCGGGTGGGTAATAATACACCATATCTGATATTTGGACCGTGACGGAATGCACACGCAGATTCACACCGCTACAACTCCAAAAGCAAACAAACTCAATTATCACGAAACTACCATTGACATTGAAGTAAATATTGCCCTTTCGCTCTCCAAAAACAAGCTCGCGCTTTGTCCGTCAGCCAACGTTTTGAATATTACGAATCAAATTCTCTTCGTTTGTGTTGTTATAATAAGAGTGTTTGCTGGAGCAGATGGAATGTTGTTGGACATAATGGAAATCTGACTATTTCCTGATGGAAGACATCACCTTTAACGTATAGTTGGTCATTAGAGATGCATGCGTTCATCGTGCTTAGTATGCCTTTGCAGACATGTTCTGTCTGTATGTTATCAACGTGTGCCATCTCGCTAAAGTAGCCGCCATGGCGAGGATAAATTTAATGATCGTCTCAACATTTTAGACTGAACATGGTTACAGCAAGTAACACTCTGATGTGAAGTGTAACTGTATCTGCAGTTGGTCACGGCCAGATGGTCATCCACTGTTACATGATGTTTATATGACAATATCACTGACAGCAGAATTTCAACTAAAATGCTGTTTGGTGCACTGTTCTCTGACAAGGTGGTACACTGATACGTCTTAGGCCGAAGAAAATACATGTACTTATATTGGTATTGTAAGTACAAACCTCAAACGAATTTATGTTTTGCCATAAAAAAATTATTAATTATTAATACATTAGTTGACATAGTGCATATGCATGATTGAAAAAATCAATTGACCAATCATACTCTCGAGTTTGAAGATTGATGCCACCGCGTGGGCAAATCTATATATTATATATTTGTATTTGTTGCTGGCTAATAAGGGCCTTTCTTAGTATTAAAATCAAGAATTACCCATATTTAAATCTTATTGCTTACAATATCAATATATACGGGTATATCCTATGGGTGTGTCTGGTCATCTAAATTGTTATAGTATAGCTTAATATGTACTTTTGTCTAGAATAATTTGCATCATACTAAATTATTGTACGCAAAAGTCCATGGACCATTCTAAGTTACTACAAGCACATTGGATATACATGTACTTATATTGGTATTGTAAGTACATTGTAATAAAATGTTTTTTTAAATTATTACAAATATCATCATGGTGGCATCAGTCTTCTAAAACTCAGGAGTATGCCTTTAAAACAAGTAATAAACGCGTGTAGGAGACTTTAGGAATAATATGACCATTCTATAAACAATATACATGTCCATTACTAAATTAAGGCTATCATATTTCTAGCGGCAGATGTCACAGATGTTTAAAATCGACACAGAACGTACATGCTCTGACATATAAGCCAGAATGTATAGTTTGGTGCAATATTGATTGATATCAAAGTACCATTATTTTTCAACTAGAAGATTGCATTACCATTGGTGTAAAATAGACTATCGAACTGAGTTGCCAGTTCTCTTTTCTTTAATTTAGCCATAATCAGTGAGACATTCTGATTGATGTTCATACTAAACACGTCAACCTGTATACTACAGTTTATATCGAGATATCCGCTTGCTGTCTGCAATTGTTACACAACCAGTATTATTATTATTATATATAGGGAATGAATGATATCCGCTATTCGGTATCAACTGTCAAGATATGATAAATTTAGAAGTGCATTGTAGGTCTACAACCTTGTGTAATACATTCTTGTAAGAACCGTCTACTATTAATTTTGTACAAATCTTATATTGTCAGGAATACAATAATTTGTCTTGCGTTGATAAGAAAAGTACAAACAAGACTTAATAGTCTGCTTCAGATCATGCATGTTCATTGAATGCATCCGAATACAATCTATACAGATGTTCCCCAGGTATATCAGAACAGCATAGCATTGTCGAATTGCTAGGTTAGTCGCTGTTTGCTTTCAGTGAAGATGCCTGTCACCTTGTAGAATCTTTTCTCCTTCACACATTGCGAGTAATCCACACCTATCAACGACCAGATCAAAGTGTAATCCGCCAGTTGTACACGAAGGACAAACAGAATCTTCAAAAAATGACACTTGGCGCGATAACCCACGAAATTCCAAACGAGATCCTCGTTGTACATGACGTCATGCAGTCGTAGGGGTGGGACGTAGTCTATAGAGGTAACGTGTCTGCCTGTGGTGGGATGGGTTGAGGGATCGATCCTCCACAGCGCAAAACATTTTATCGGCTATTTTCCGTTCCAGCCAGTGATCCACGACTGGTTTATCAAATTACGTGGTGTGTATTATCCTGTCTATGGGATAGTGCACATAAAAGACCCCTTGCTGTTATTCGAATAAGAGTAGCCTATATGGCAGCAGCGTGTTTCCTCTGTGACAATGTGTCAATATAACCATGCATCTGACATCCAATAACCGCTGATTTATAATCGATACTTTCCAGTCGCGTCGCTAAACAAAAAAAACTTTATCTTTATCATGCAGTCGTGGACAGTGTATACTGCGCGCAAACGTTCCACCTCTACCACGGGGAACAGGGGTGGAGTTTCACGTCTGTATTCACTCGAATCTTATCCCAGGCACATTTGCATTGACCTTAGAGCTATTGATTGACCTGTGTGTTTACTCCAAAAGCCTTTCCTCTGTCTTTAGTTGCTACTTGTGGTTGACTGTGAAAACCGTGCTCTGCTTGGCGGGCGGAGATACAAAGCCACCTTTCAGTCAACTGTGGGTCCGTTTGTTTGTCGATCGTGCTTTCCAGCTGCTTGCGTCGCTTTTTGCCCTTAAAAGTTGGAATTCTTTTCAGAAGAGCGGCTACAAATATAGAGTTCGGTCTTCTTTGGCATGTTTATATACCTTCTCAAAAAACAACCAATTCAAGGTTTAAGCATGCATGCTGTATTTAACGATACGTTTTGAAAATTATTAATTATGCTAGTGATAAATATAGGTAAAAAATAATTTCATTGGATTTCCTGTACGACGGTATAACCGTCTGGGCATCTTGGCTAAATGGTAGAGTATCACATTAATTCCTGTGAGTTCCCTAACCTGACCCTTTATTAAGGGCTCATCTGGTTTTAGCCATGAAACGCGATGATTGAATACCCTACCCACTGGTGGAACCGGAGCTCTCCATGCGGTGGAACCATTAATTTAATAGCAAGGGCTTATTTACCCAACTAAGTTGAAGATAAATATTTATTGACTAGAGCAGTTTGTATTGAAAGGAATGAAATGTATCTTGTACAAGGAACAGCGTAACCGAATACCAGCCGGACTATCGTATCATCATTACACGTCTTTAGAGTGGTCGAGCTTGACTAGCCACTCGTGAGAAAAGAAGCATGGAAACTGTTTTCTCAAAAGCGGTATCAAGCGGCTAGGTTAAAAGATACTTTACAAGTACCGTGCTAAGTAATTTCTCACAATCTAAGGTATATTGTCATTTCATTTGCAGTTAATTCGTGTATAGCCTTCTTGGTGTAATATAAGAAGCGGGTATTTGGCGTGTATAAGAGATAGATAAGTTTAGATCATAGTCATACGTGCGATGTCCAACACAATAGTGTCTGTGTTCGGTCTGAGATCTAATACATGGGTTGTCTATTAAACGACAGTACACAAAAACATTATAGTCTACACCGTCAATACTAAGTCATATAGCATCTTGGCCAGGACTATATTTATTTACATACATACATACATACATACATACATACATACATACATACATACATACATACATACATACATATATACGGG
>JAULBR010107877.1:0-10530 GCA_032355825.1 Melanodrymia aurantiaca | reverse complement strand
CCCCCACACTGAGGACGGCGTAGCGGAGCGGGGCAAAGCGGCCGATGCAGTGTAAACTATTGGCACATGTGTGTAAAAGGTAAGAAAAAAATTTTTAAAAAAAGAATTAAAAGCAAAAAAAAGGAATTAAAAAAAAAACACAATTAATAGCAGTTAGGGCATATCCTGATGGTTGTTCCGGCGAGACGGCGTAGGTGGCGGATGGACGTCAACGTTAACGGCGCGGTGGCCGTGGGTGAAGAGGCCCAAGGACAACGGGACTGACGACGGGGGCAAGCAGCGAATAGGAATGATGCCGTTGTTGAAGGCAAGATTAGTGGTGGCCCGGGAGAGGGCTTGGACAGCAGTCTGAGCCCGAGAGGGGTTGGATGCCGGCACGGTGTCGTTGGTGAGGACCGGGGCATTCTGAACCGGGGCGACGGGAGGAATGGAGGCGGTAGGAGGCATCATGTGGAAGCCCGGTGAGGAGGTGTTGGCGGCCAGGGCGACGATGGGAGACTGCTGAGAAGGCGGTTGACGAGGCGGAGCAATTGGTGTATGAGCCGGAGGAGGAGACGGTTGGGGAGACGGTTGGCGAGAAATAGGAGGGGAACAGGACCGAGGACGGTGGTGCGCAGGAATGGGTAAATTGTTGAGGGCAATCGTATGAGGTGTGGCGGTGTTCGGAGTAGTATACTTATGGGAACCGGAAGCATTTCGGTGGGAGAAGGTAGAGCCACATCGGCGGGCTTTCTTGAAGCGGCGATTGCCACGGAAACGTCGGGGTCGAGCACCGCGGACCTCGTTTTTCATGCGACGTTGCCAAGAAGGATCCGTAAGGGCACCAGGGAGGAGAGCGGAGAGGAGGGTGAGGGAGCAACCATGGTTCTGGAAATTGGTTTTGACACGCTGAAAGAGCGCGGCAGAGCCGAGGAGGAAATTTACGACGTAGATAGCGCCGATAATGCCAGCGACTATGGAACCATAGCCGACAAGGAAGGACCAGAAGCGCCAGAAAATGGCAGAGGCGGAGAAGTCAGGGACTTCGGGAAAGAGAGAGTGAGCATGCACACGGCCGGCCGTTGTTTGAGTATTGGCCATTTGAAAGCCGAGCTGTGATTTAAGGGCATCACCGCGTCGTGGCATCTGCATGAACAGATCCATTTCTTTGACCTGAGCTGCAGTGTAAACGCCACCGGAGGGGAAATTTAGGTCAGGGAAGGGTTCAAGGAGGAGTTGGGCGGCATATTCGTCCAAGGTGCTGGTCATGGTGGCCGGTGAGGTGGCATAGGTAATAGCGGGGCTTACACTAAGCCAGTCTCCGTGGATGTTACGGTATAGGTTAGGGAAGTGTAAAGCACAGGGGGTCTGGGCAGCGTATTGAACGAGCCGGTGCGTCACCGGCTCCAGAAACATATTGTCCTGGTTGTGGACAAGAGTGCTGCTAGGAGGGGCGACCGGAGGAAGGCCGCGACTGGCGAGGTACGCGTCGTAGTCCTTGGTGTCAAGGATAACGGGAAGGGCCGAATAACAGGAATCGGCATCGCGGGCAAGAACGGTGATAGGTTTACAGGAATAGACAACGAAGACCTCGCCTGCAGGGGTGACAAATTGGCCGGGACCGATGGAAGAGGTCTGGCCCGACATGAGGGCGGATTGTTCGGCAATACTGGCCGCGTAGTCGCGTTGATCTTTCTCGACTCGTTGGAGGCAGTCATGGCGGATCATTTTCCTAAACAAGTTTCCCAGGGACGAATAGACGTAATCATCCTTGTTGTTTGTATAGGTGAGATGGGACATCTCATGAATATCAAGAGGGCGACGTAGCAGCTCGTTAGTGAAGGCCGTGGTCAAGAATAAGTTGTCATAATTGGTTGCGTAGACGACTCCATCACATACAGAAATGGGGTCCAGGCGTATGAGCCTGACCATGGAGTCGTCCGTGGCCATGAAGACCGTGCGACCCTTGGAGTCAATGGCAAGCGTCCCGTCAATGTCACGTAAGCGGTAAAACCAGCACGTGTCGGGTGGCAAGGGCGTCCACGCGTATGTTGAACGGGACGAGACACAATTTGAGTGGGCCATGAGGCAGTTTAAATTTTCCTCCCGCTCGTGGTCAATAATATGGCCAGAGTGGTCCATCCATAGCGGAATTTCCTCTAATGTGAGGATCTCATGGTTGGACACAACGATATTGTGGAGGTTAGGGCCAATTTCCGGGGGGTAAATACCGCCAATGCATTGACCATGATGAGGGTTATCTTTTGGGTACCCACTCCAGCCGGTCGACTGGAAAGCAAAAGCAGTCGTAGCATTACGTTGCACCGGGTGGGGCGAGAGTCCGGATTTGGCCGGGCGGAAGACAACTTGGCTTTCCCAGGCTCGGAGACAGTCGGAGGGGGAGAGCAATTTGGGGGCGTTGATGCGGAATACTTCGGGAATGAAAGTCTGGTGGTCGTACGAGCCACAGAAGTGACCGAAAGTGGAAATAGTTACCGTGCAACGCACAGCCGTGATACGAAGATAGTCGGCCTTCTGGAGAAGGGAGACCGTAGTGTTTTCCTGGGAGATTATGTCGGGTAAATCTTCACAAGCAGCTGACTCCGGAGGGTGAACAGCCCTGATATTATGTGGTTCAGAGCAGTCATAGGCCCGGAGGAGCCGCATCTGGGTGGCACCCGGGGGACGTACTGCATCGTTCCCCGAATGGCCTTGGCCAGTGGATAAGGTAATCGCCAGCGCAGAGCTGACGAGGCAGACATAGAAGGCACAATTGCCGGATCGGGAAGCCACCCGGGTCGGCTGATATCGAGTCATGTTTTATAGCACTGAAAACAGACAAGAAAATTGTGATCAGAAACTTTTGCAACCTCATATCATGATGCCAGGAGATGGGTTAAGTTTATGAATGGGTATGTCAGTTCAGCTGGAAAACACACACACGTCCTCAAGTGGTGTCTTGTTTCCCAGCCGCCCCTTGATCATGATATGAAATTGCGTCGGTTAGGGTTAGTACATGTATATACACGAGATGCCCACGAACGTGGCGAATGTTCACTTCACACGCGGTTTGCTCTGAGGAGAATGTCCAAATCATCACCCGGACCGGAATTCCAAGCAATCGGGTTGCCGAGACGGTCGGGTTCACGATGAAGTCGTGTCGGACGATCATGGGATAGGGACGGTGGCGGTGGTTGCGTGTACGGGTGAGGTGGTATCTGGTCAGTGACAGGCGTATCGGAAGGTACAATTGCGTCGTCGAGAGGGTGAATAATTTCACCATGTTCGTCGGTAAAGTCAATGTCGGACGAAGCCGGAGCTTGTTCAGGGGATTTATCGAGGAATGGTTTCATCCGGTCAATGGAGACGACCTTGTCGGTGAATTGGGCAGACCAGGTCCCTGCCGGTCGGACCTTGAAGGTGACCGGTGAAAGAGCGAAAAGTATACGCCAGGGTCCTGTCCAGTAGGCAGCCAGTTTGCGAGAGGTGGCGACCTTCGACGTAGGTGTATAAATCCATACGAGTGAGTCCGGCAGGAAAGTTTTCGCGTCCTGATTGTAGACACGACGTTGTCGAAAAACAGCGTCAGCCATATGAGTTCGTGCATAATTGTTGGCTGCATGGATCCGGCCATGCAGTTGCTTAGCGTAAGTCTGAAAACGAGCCGGGGATGGCGAGTTTTCCGCTGGGGGCGAGGGTGGATTCCCATAGATGAGATCGAGCGGCTGTGAGGGTTGACGACCAAATACAAGTTCGAAAGGGGCACATCCGGTAGCGGAGCAGAAAGCCGTGTTGAGTGCGAAAAGTGCCGCGGATAAGTGATTTTCCCATCCGGCAGGTTCTACATGTGAGAGGGAGCGCAGGGCTTTCCCAAGGTCTTTGTGAGAGCGTTCGACTGGGTTCGATTTCGGATTGTAGGGCGGTGTGAAAGTTTGTTTAATGTTTAGAGCTTTGAGCGCGCTACGGAAAAGGTTCGAACCGAATTGCCGGCCGTTATCACTATGCAGAACCTGGGGATATGCGAAACGATGGAAAATCTGAGTCTCAAGAAGTCTGAGAGCATTTTCCGCGGTGCAGTCCGAAACAGGGAATGCTTCTAGCCAGCGGGAGAAGGTGTCTTTGACAGTGAACAGGTATCTGTTGCCCTGGTGGGACGCGTCGATCGGCCCAACGAAATCAATACAAATGCGTTGGAAAGGGAAACCAGCAGGTTGAGACATTGTGGTATGCTGTTGTGGTTTCAACGGCCGTCCCGTGGCGTTGCAGTCTGGGCAAGCTTTAAGGAATTGAGCCACCTCGACAATCATGCAGGGAAAGTAGACGTGTTTCTTTAAACGGTGAAGAGTCTGATTTTCCCCTTGGTGACCGCCCATCGTGTGCGCGTGCTTAATGGTGGTGTCCCATAGCTCAAATGGTAGGCACACGACGTCGGTGGTGGGTCGAGAAGGATCGTGGTCGGGACGGCGTCGGCAAAGGACTCCGTCAGGACGGATGAACAATTCAGGAAAAAGTTGGAAATAGATTTGTGCTTCGCGAGAGAGCGAGAGGATGAACAGTTTATCTGGTAAGGTGTTCGTATCTACTGCTTTCAGTATGAATCTCATACTCTGATCCTGCAATTGGAGGGACAAGAGTTCTGCTGCTGTCCAGGGTACGGTATTGGTGAGCGCGCAGAGGGAGAGAGACGAGGACTCGGAGATGTCGTCATCTTCAATGAGTTCGGCGTGATTGATGCGTGACAAACTGTCTGCGTTACAATGTTTAATTCCCGCGCGGTGTTGAATGGAAAAGTCAAAGTGGGCGAGAATTTCTAACCAACGGGAAGTCATTCCTTGTGGGTCTTTCATCGTAGTCAGCCACAAGAGGGCGTGATGATCGGTTCGGAGGAGAAAGGGGCGGAAGAGGAGGTAATACCGCCATTGTTTCAGGAAGAAAATGATTGCGAACATTTCTCCTTTCGTGGCTGAATAGTTGTATTGCGCTGGGGAAAGTTTCTTGGCCCCGTAACATATGACACGTTCCTCACCATCTTGACGTTGGCTAAGGCACGCTCCAATGCTATGGTGATTGTGGGAAAAGTCCGTGTCAACAATAAACGGTTCTTTCGAATCGAACTGCGGGTAAGCCAAAATAGGAGCCTCGAGGAGGCAGGAGCGGAGAAAAAGAAAGCTTTCGCGCATTTTATCTGAGACAACCAATGGGGTTTTCTCCTCTTCCTTCGTTCCTTTCCCAGTAAAGTCGTGCCAGTGCCGTGCCCAGGCCGAATAGTCTTTTATGAAGCGGCGGTAATAACCCACCTTGCCTAGGAACGTCCTGGCCTCGGACCGCGTGGTCGGAACGGGCCAGTCGGCAATAATCTTGACATAGTCGGGCACGGGGGCGATACCGTCTGCGGTGACTTTGTGACCGAGATACTCAATTGTGGTTTGGAACAGTTTACATTTCGATGGTTGTAGTTTGAGACCAGCTTTAAGATGAGCTTGCAGAACCATTTCTAGTGATTTGAAATGTATTTCCAGGGTCGGACTATGAATAAGCGTATCGTCTAGGTAAGGTAACGCAACCTCGTAGGGGATCCCCTGGAGGACCATTTGCACAAGGCGCGAGTATGACGATGGCGCGTTACAAAGCCCAAAGGGCGTGCGGAGAAATTGGAAAGAGCCCCATGGCGTGCCGAAAGCCGTTTTGCATTGATCGACTTTTGCCAGGGGAACAGCATTAAAAGCGTGAGAAACATCCAGGGCGGAAAAGATCTTGCTCGAGGCCAGGCGTGAAAGATGGTCTTGGATATCGGGCATCGGAAAGGCATCACGACGAGTGACGTCATTCAGGCGTCTGTAATCTATACACCAGCGAATGGCGCCTGATTTCTTTGGAGCCGCCACGAGGGCGAAGTTCCACGGGCTATTTGAGGGAGCAATGACGTCATGTTTAAGCCAGTCGTCTAGCTGTTTCCTTAAGTCCTTTTCCATAGCTGGGTTTAACGGTCGATTTTTCAACCTGATTGGTGGCGCATCGCCAGTGTCAATCCGGTGCTCTAGTAAATCGGTCTTGCCAAACTCTCCATGGATGGAGAAGGCTTCGTAGTAATCTGCTAATAGCCGAGTCGCTCGAGATAAATCTTTGGAATTAGACAAGGTTGGGTTTGAATTTAATTTAAACGTTTCATTGACCCACCGTAGCCTTTCAGCTCTCGAGACCGACTGAAGGGACGCCGTTGGGGACGCTCCAGGTTGCGGGGCATTTCCGCCAGAGGCGTTCGCGGCGGGAGTTTTCAAACTACTTAATTGGTTCCCACGTGGGCCGGACTCGCCGGCTGATAGTTGCGGGGTCTGGCCGCTAGAGTCAGAGGCGGGAATATTTGAATCGTCGGTTAGTACACATACTCGTCGGTCGTCTTCGAGGTTGCGCGAGGACGGTTTGGCAACCCTAGTGTAGGTACCGTACAACGTCCCGGCTGTGATGGTTACTGGTTCTGCGAGGGTATTGAGTACTCTGCCCATAACAATGGCATCTTTGGAGCACGTGGTTAGTGCGTTTATCCATGGGTGGAGGTCAGTTAATTCCATGAACCTTGCTGACCCCTGGACTAACCCGTCGCCGGCCGGCATTCGGCCACCGGCGACCTCGCGGACCCTCAAGGCCACAACGGCCTCACAGCCGGGTGGGGCAACCGTGGTCTCGGCCACGTAGAGGCTAGACACGTCGGCCGACAGGTATGGTATAGAATTATTCAACGGGGTGAGTGGAACGAGTTTGTTCTGAATACGTAGACAATCAGATGAATGGATCTGGTCGATATTATGCAACCGAAGGAACGATCCGGATATGTTAAAAGGCATACTTAATTTATCGATAACGATTGGTCGAGTTCGGAATTTCGTCGCTAGGCCTGCAAATCGTAGATAGAGAGGTTTAGAGAGCTCTCCCAATACAGCGAGTTGCGCTCCTTTTTTGGCCGTGTGCAGGGACGAAACCTGGACAGGGCGGAGATCGTGTTCTTCACGAAGGCCAAGTTTGTGAAACATTTCCAAAGATAGACAATTTCTGAAAGTGTTACCTGAATCTACGAGTGATTCAATGAGTTGATCGCCTATCGAGACGGATACATAACGACGGTAATTACCGGGTGCGCTCGCTTCGGCCGACAAATGCGCAATGAACTGTACAATAGGGTCGGACTGGCCAGTTAGATTGTCGATAATCTTGCCTGGCTGGTCCTGTTGGGCCGGCCGGGACAAACCCCCATTCTGGCTCGCTATGCCACTCGAGGGTTGGCCCGGCCCGTCTAGTTTGACGGCCCTTGGTCAGAGATTGGCATGTCCGTGTTCGGATTGCCGGCCGGCGGATCAATTTCAGCTGGTTCCCCCAGAAAGTCATCGTCGCCAAGATGGCCTACAAGGTTGCGGCCGTTATTAGCTTGCTTATACTTCTGGGGTTCGCGCGCGCCCGGATTGTTATAGTTACCGCGCTGCCTGTTATTATAACCACCACCACCACCTGCGTTACCGCCGCCGCGCTTACCCGCCCCGTCCTGCCGGTTGTTGTCGTTGCCCTTCTGGGGTTGGCCCGCACCACCGCCTTTCGGCGGATTATTGCCTCCGCCGCCGCCTCCGCCTCCGCCTCCGCCTTTCTTCTTGGTGGATTTCGGTTTCTTCTTCCCGGCCAGCTCGTCGAGGCGTTTCCTAGTGGGGCACTCGTCACGATCATGGCCGCTCCCGCCACAACAGTCACAGTTGCGGTCAGGAATGTTCTGTCCGTACAGAGCACCAAGGAGGTGAGGCTCGGTAATGTCATCCCCGTCCGTGAGGGAGGATACACCATGAGATCGGTCCAACGTTATTTCATGCACAGACACGGCATATTTCCTTTCTGCACACTCTTTAGCTTCAGTGAAGGTCTGTGGATGTTGTTCCATTACATAGCGCCGTAGGAGTCGGCCATATAGGTTGTCGACGTACTTATCGATCAGTTCCGCAGCGGTCTCGACTTCTCGGTCGGGGTAGGCTCGTATGAATAGAATGCGCAATCGAGTATGCCAAGACAAGACCGTCTCAATCTCGGCTTGCCTAGCAATCTTGAATTGTGCTTTCGCGAGCACTCCAGCGGAGGGTGATACGAATCTCTGTTGGTAGGCATCGAGGGCCTGTCTCCAGGTGAGGCCGTCCAGTTCGATGCCTAGAACATCCACAGATGCAGGGTAGACCACTGAGGTTTCTAATTCGAATTTCCTCCTCTCCCCGTCCCACAGGTTGAGTTCGCAGATTTGTTCAAAGTGTTTCCGCCAGGCCAAGAATTGCACGTCAACCGTTGGTCCAGAGGCCGAGAATTCTTTTAATTTCTTTAAAGGTGCGCCTTGGCGGTATTGGTCGGCCTGTGGGAGCGCCAGCCCGTTGCCAGCCACTCCGAACCCAAATCCGGGTCTCCCATTGGGTGGAGCGCCTCCGCCAGCCGGGGGAGGTGGCGGTTGGCCAGGTCCATTGGCTGCTGGCCCCTGTGGAGGAGGAGCCAGGATTGGTGCCGGCGCCGGAGCGGGAGCTGGAGCGGGAGCGGCTACCGGGGGCGGGGCCGCGGCTTGGGCCCGTCCCCATTGGACAAACAGGCCTTGGACTTCCTGTTGGAACCGTTGGAGTTCCTGCCGTTGTTGTTGAAGTGCGGCCTCTTGTCGTCGGTTTGCCTCTGTCACATTTCTTTCCAGAGTTTCCCGTTGTATACGGGCGGCTCCGCGATCGGCCTCCGATTGTCGACGGACCTCGTCTGCATGCCGACCCAGGGTCTCTGTTTGTAGTCGTGCGGCCTCATGATCGGCCGTTCGTTCTTGTTCCCGTCGGCGTAGGTCCTCGGCGAGAGTTGCCCGGAGTTGTTGTGACTCCTGTTGCCATTGGTCTCTCGATACTTGGAGGCCTTGCATCGCGACTCCCATGTGTTCGGCAATGGACACCGCTGAGGCTGCGGCAGCTTGAGCCTGATTTGCAGCCCCGGCGGAGCCTCCAGCGGCCTTTTCGGCATAGGAGGCCGCTGCCGATGCGTGAGCAGCTGCTCCTTGGGCTTGGTCCATGACTTGACCCGTGGCGCCAAGGGCTGCTGCGGCCGTTTCGGCGGCTCCCGCGGCTCGGGCGGCGGCTCCACCGGCTGCCCCTGCAGCCATGACGGCGGCTCCGGCCGCTCCAGCCTCGATTTGTGCATGGTGGAGAACCGGGGGTTCTCGTTGTATGGGGCTGGAATCCATAGGAATTGGTAACACTTCCACTCCAGGAGGCAGCCTCATCCGGACGTCTTCAGGTAGAGCGAGAGGTTGGAGGGCGGACGGTTGGAGGATGGGGCGTGACCGAGCATTGTCAACAAGTGCGGCTTGTAGAGCAACTTCCGCGCTTCGAGGACGGCGCAGTCGTCTGGAGGACTGAGAATCATCCATGCTTCTGTGCCGGCCTCGGTTTCTCTTGACTAATGTCCCAAGGTGAGGTTGATTTGGCATCTATACAAGTACAGCAATTAATCAATGATCAAGGTGGTGGGAACTTATTGAGGAATGCAAGTACTGCAAGTTCCCAGCGCAAGTGAAAAGGGATTGATTTTGACCAAGAATCTGACTAAATATGCTCTTACCGACTTCCTTTTATCTGCGCGTGGACTATGAGACGTCCAAAAGGAAACTGAAGCTCTTTTAGTCGTTATTTAGGTAAGAAAAGCGAAGCCAACCTGATTTTTGGCGGCACTACATAAAACGCCAAGGTTGGCTTTTCTGACCTGTAGTCAGAGCAGCGTCTTCCCTAGGGACGCTCTCTCTTATTGGTTACCGTTATGCTCCTGCATGTGCAGTGTCTGAGTACAGTGACCTATGTATTGCGTGTGTGTTGTCCGTGGCAGCGGACAACGCCGTTTTTCTCCATCGTTGTCCATATTCATCTTTCTCATCGTCTTCTTCTTTCTTAATCCTACGGATCTTAGCCGCCCCCCAGAGAGAGGGTAGAGGATGAGGGGGAAGACCGAGAGGCAGAGAGGATGAACAGAGCAGCAGCGGGAGAGAACCGGCTTCCAAAGGATGGCCGAGCGGATGACCTGAAGAGTCTTGGAGAACGTGGACACGTTAAGAGGCTGCCACCAGTTTTACTAGAGGTAGGTCGGGCTACTTCCTGAGCCTGTCCCCCGAGTTGGACTTCTTGTACCCGGAGAAGTCGGACAAGGGGGCGGCGTTTAGACAGCGAGTTTCCCATGTTAGCGGGAAAAGAGCGTCCGGACACCGAGACTATAGTTAACTGACTGTCGTTTATTAGAAGCTCGTTCATGTATATGGAGCCGTTGAGCGGCGGATTAGGAGGGAAACGATGGTTACGTAATAAGCGCTAAAGGAGGGAAAATGAATTACAGACAGGGGCAAAAGTACAATAAAGTCCCCCACACTGAGGACGGCGTAGCGGAGTGGGGCAAAGCGGCCGATGCAGTGTAAACTATTGGCACATGTGTGTAAATGGGAAAAAATGTAAAAAAAAGAATTAAAAGCAAAAAAAGGGATTAAAAAAAAACACAATTGATAGCAGTTAGGGCAGATCC
>JAULBR010107866.1:0-10532 GCA_032355825.1 Melanodrymia aurantiaca | reverse complement strand
AGTTGAACAACTTATTAGCTTTAAAATAACACATCATATTAATTACATACATATTTACAATACAGGATAATGGTGGGTAGCGCTTTTCAGAAGATGTGTAATTTCGCAGTCTAAGTTCGGGTCTAAGTTCACCAGTGTTAAATTATTGTTTTAAATGTGTACACTACAATTTTCCAGGATAAACTTAAGGAAAAACGACATGCCATAGTGAATGGAGCATTTCTAACAACCCCATTGTGGGCGATATATGTATAATTTTACTCATGTATCTGAAGAGTTTGAGTAGAATGAAAGCACTTCGAAAAAAAGTATACTGAGAAATCTAAAAGACAAAATATTGACATGGTCAGTTGCATTCCTCTTCACAAAGCGGACTCGAAAACACATTGCGATAAAGTCAAGATGACATGTACTCACGACAGATATGCAGTGTTGGACGTCCTAACCCACAACATAATGTTGATTAAATGGATAGATCATATAGATCGAGAACTTGTATCGCTAAGAACCTGAAAAATCGAAAAAATTAGCATGTCCAATGAGTTCAATTTCCCTTGTTCAACTTCCCAATAAACTCTTTCTCCTTTTTGTTGAGCATTGCTCTAAGAATCTGTTAATCTTAAGTAATCCGTGAAATATATCTAAGTATATTACAATATAATATAATATTATACTCGCTACCGTGTATTATCCAGTTGACGTCCCTCGTGAAACAATGTTCAGTTTAGTAACCCTAAAGCGTGTAGTAAATAGATAGTAGATCATCAGAGACTTACACGTGATAATATCTCGTTTAGTATCCCCATTATTAGTATATTACTCTATTATCAGACAAGTTGTCTAAACTTAAAGCACCGATCTACCCACGTCATATGAATACACTCAGCCGATATCATGTCGATAATTATTTTTTTAATATCGATTTTCGTAGACGATATATGTAGTTTCTCCCACATATCTGCCACTTATATTATATATCGCTGTGGTGCATCTCAACAACGCACAAAGACAGCCATCAGTATAGTGCAATTAGACATGGCGTGCCATGGAATCCATTGAGAATGGCGTTCATCTGTGACTGTGACATAAACTGGCTGAGTAATCTCCCATATGAATTGGAAATTGGATTGAAGCTTCAAAATGTCCGTCGTATATCATTGGAAAGAAACCAAGAAAAACAATTACTTAAAGGGATTTGTATGCAACTGATAAGCTGACATTTCTTCACGGCGAGTAAATTTAGAGAAAAGCTTCCATTGTGTTCCCACATTGTTACCCGCATGTGCCAAATGCGATAATTGATTTTCTGAAAATGAAAGCCTAAATCTGTTCAACTTGCAAGATGATTTGCTCACCATGATATACATAATTATTACGTTCAGTCTGTTCGTTTTCCAACTCTGATGCTTCCTATAACTGTATGCTCCGGAATTCACTTCTGGGACCATCCCGCCACTTTTTGTGGCCAGAAGAATTGTGTCGTAATCAATATTGTGGGCTATGGTGGATGGTTCATTCGCAGAAGCTCGCTTTCGTGACAATAGTTATAAATAATATTATTTAAATGATTTCTGAACATTGTTTATTTGTGAATTGTGTTTTCGTCATACTTTTGTGATGTGACTCAAGGCTTTAACTAGCAGTTTAAAGTACAGAATTACACCATAGATTTATACATTCTTAAGTGTACCAGATTACGTCCGTATTCTATTTTCGTTAACCATTTTCTCAGTATAAATTATGTACTGAAATATGGTAAATGTTCCACATTCATAGAACACGATAATTGAATCCAGGAATGCTATCCATTATTGACATGTTGACATTTCAATTTTACTAGATTTGCAAGATAATGGAACAGTTGAAAAAGAAAGAACACATCCTATATAATTATACATGTGCCAAACAAACACATCTTATTCTCGCATATGCCAACCAGGAATATAATAGATCTCATAATAGAAATGTCTGAGGACAAACATTAATCAAAAAGTGTTTACAAGAACCACGATTAAAACACGGTTCGATGTGCCTAAGCAGATGCATCCTTGCTATTCGCATAGCGATGTAATATAATTTATCATCCATTAGAGGTTTTTGCTAATATTTCCTCATCGCACCTAGAACAAACCGTGTCAATGTGACGTATTCTGTAGACACTTGACAATTAGTTTATCATCATCCGCATTGGATTGAGTTTACAGATATTTTTAGTTTTGTCATTGTTTTTATTTTCATTGTTAGGCACTTATTTTTCTTTATCATTGTTACCATACTTTGACTACCAATAGCCGATAACTTTTTTCATGCTTGGGTGTCATTAAAAATCAATTAATTAATTCCAAAAAACCAATGTCTTTTTTCGTGCTGGTGTGACGTTAAACATTCATTCCTTCCTTCATGCATTCATTCATTCATTCATTCATTCATTCATTCATTCATTCATTCATTCATTCATTCATTCATTCATTCGATTGAGTTTAGTGCTAGTTCTATAGACTGAAAACTGGTAACTAGATAATTTGAAATTAGGGAATCGCGCTATTTATCGGATCTTATTGGATTTTTTCTCCGTGATTTTGATCTGACATTATGCGGCTTTGATCTAGTAGAGTTCTTACGGCAAAAGATCGTGTGCCATTGAAACACATCAATGGAACTCGAATGGTTTTGGTCATTTCACACGATTTCACTTAAGCGCTTGTCCCATTCCAATACACGTAAGCTAATAGGCGTCAGTACATCAATACAACTGTGTCCCCCACAGATCTAAAATGCAAATAGGTAAAGGTCAATGGTTATACAGTCACGCGATATTCCTATTAGGTACTTCTAGAAGACATTACAACAATTTATCATTTTAGATGTTGTTTACTGAGCTGCAAGAGGAAAGGTCAGATTGTTACCTCTGTCAGTTATAGATGTTTGCCACGCTGTGAAAAGGAAGCTAAAGTTCACGTTCTGCAGTGGAGCCTATTTCATAAAACTCTCAGTTACAGAAATTTAATCTGTCAAAGAGAAGTTCAAGTGGAGCTTGTTGTCATTTTGATACAGGAAGTGGGATCCAGCTTGGTTATTCCACGTTTTAATCTTTGACATAATGTTTATGTATGTTATTTTCAACACTGGTTTATAATAATCCAGTCTAATGTTTATGTCTGCTATTTTTAACTCTGGTTTATGATACTCCACTCCAGTCTAACAAGAAACACAATATTCCATTTTAACTGACGTCCACCAAATCTAAGCGACAATATCAATTGTCAATAAAATTATTACTCGTTGTTAATCTCTCCTCTGATTGAATTCTACAATGCATGAATTGCAAAGTATTACGCGTGAAGGATGCGCGCTTTGTTATCATCAATACGCTGAGTCTGACACGGATTAGTGAGCACACGCTTTTATATTCTGAAATGTCTCACACCGAGATATGATTAAAGTGGTATGTTCTGCTGTTTGAATCTCAACAGAACACACATTATCGGAGATTTCCTCTTTTGTACCTATAATTGCTGTTGAGCATTTAATGTTTAGATTCCAGTATTGAATTTCATTCTTATTAATTCCAATGCTGTCAATCAAAATAGTTTAAAGTCATCGATTCTTTTCAATGTGTTATGCCATTGCTCACGAACATTTACCACTCATAATATTATATAAAGAAACCACCTCAAAACTGATTTGTGTGATGGAGGTCTATTCATATTATTTACATGGAAGCATATAGCTGTGCAAACTAAAACGCCGCTGAATTGCAAGTGTCTGAACACATGTATAATATTGATTATTATTATTGACATAAACAATAAATATTACATCGTTCTAACTTGCTAACTTAGAAAGAACTAAATGGACAAACTAAAATTATACTTATTATATAGTCAAATTAAGCTTAACAGAAATCTTGAAAAGTGCTAAGGATAAAAGTATTATGGAAACTTTGTTATATAGTTTGTTGTCTGACAAATGTAATAGTCCACACATCTCCAACAGGCATACGGGGGCGGTTTTCTGACTCCAACGTGACCAATGTCATACACCGAGCTTATTGAGAAGCAAGCACTGAACAGTATGGTGATATCAAGACATCAAACTGATGATAACAATACGAAACCATTATCTTGTTAAACTGTAATGGTGCTTCATCCAGCGTCAGTGACCTTATAATATGACGCACTAACCGAATGTCTACGACCGAATAGCATGCCTGCTTGATCAAATAATTACTTGTCCATCGCACCGAAGATTTAGAAACTTGTTTAAGCAGAATTCAGAGCAGTGAACGTAGTATTCCCAATCACGCGTTAGCGTTGGAGGAAGTTATATTGAGTATCAACACAATTTCTTATTTCCACCAATAGTAATCGCTTATACATGGAAATCCAATCTGAAACGAGAAAACCAGAGTCCAAGGAATATTGCGACAAATTTGAGATGGTGTGTATTGCAATTATAAATCCCCTGGTAAATAATGTAATGCATCAAAATATATTATGTTTACTGATTCCATTCCATGTCTGCAGGCTCTACATACTACATAGCATGAAGCTGGGACATCCTTTAATTGGGATGGTGACACGAACATATTTGTACCTCTATGCAACGTTCGTTGTATGAAACATGTTTAACTTTCTGTAATGCTTTTTATTTCCAACATTGGTTTGTAAATCAATGGAAAGTGAGTGATCTGCTTTATAGCTATTATTAAGCAAATATAAGATCATCAATATAGCAGTAAGTGACATTGAACTTCTTGGAAGGATAGCTTTATTTGATGTTTTTCTTTCAGGTTAGTTACACATTCGACGAACATTGGGGTACAATTAGTACCCATGGGAATCTGCAAAGATTATATAATGTTGTAGATCAGGATGTGCAGCATTTCACATAGTATGTCTTACTCAGTAAACATTTGTCTAGACTTGCTTCTATTCTTCACAAAATGTCCAGTTCTAGTTGAATAAGGACTGAGATGTTGACAAATCAAACAGACTGAAGAATTTTAAGAAAATAATTTATATGACTGGTTATTAATCACATATTTCTCAGAGATGTTCTGGTAATACACAGTCAGTTCACTCTTGATGGCGATTTTTGTTCTCAGTTTTGTCAAACTGTCTCCGTTTCATTACCTAATCCTAATTTCACTGACTGCTTTGACAATATGTATAGAAGTTTGCCTGTTCACACAATCATAGACAATCCAATTCGTTTAATAACATTTTAAACAATTTATTGGTGTTTTAAACGCACAAATCCTGTCACTCGACTACTTATTAATATGTTTTAGAAAACACCAGTTTCTGAACGGTGATCACGGTACATACAAAACAGCTAGAGTGTCATATATCTATTCCTGTATGTGTTGGCGTGGGCTCAGGTTTGTTTAGTGACAGATAACCCGTTTAGAGTGTACATAACCTATCACATGATTGTCAATCTACGTCATGATAATCATTCACGACGCCACGCGGTCAAATATTTCATTCTCACCAGTCTCCGTGGCGCAGTGGTAAAACGCGTCGGAGTTTAGACTTGAAACCCATTCGTGGCATATGGGATGTCTAATCACAGTACCGGTGTAATAGGAATAGAAAGAAGTCCGTAGGGATGTAGGTCCGACACAATGTATAATGCTATAGGACCCAATACCTAAGCATCTTAGTCCTACCTATTCACTGCCTATGCTTGGGGGATAATAAACGTTTTGTGAAAATTAAAAAAAAAAAATTAGAAACCAGAATCTTAGTCCAAACCAGACATTAACTCTATAGGACTTGTAGGTAATATCTTGTTTTATGGATCAAACTATTTGTTTCTTTCTGTAAATTTTCTATAATTTTTAATCCAATTTGTTAGTATATACACCACGACAACCCCATACGAATAACGTATTGATTAAACAATCATTGAATATTTGATGTCAAAGGTCGCATCAGAAGGAGCTCATCTGTCGCTAAATAGGCCATTGTTCTTAGATTAGAAGCAAGGATTCTTTTTTTCTGACAAAAATGCGTGTGAGGTTGCTTTGTATTCCATCATTTCCATTCACAAACAAACGTCATAAGTTATTACTGCCTCATTACTAAAGACAAGTGATTGGCTGCCCTGTAAACTTCTGGATTCTGCATTGCTTGGTTGTTTGTACATTCAACGCAATACATGGCTTAGGCCGTATACTATAGTACATGTAGTTATTTCTAGCTGGAAACCGCGATAATTATTTTAAGAAATAGAATACTACTCTCGTGTCCATTGGCTATCAATTATTTTTAACTCATTGTTGAGAATCGTAATCCAACCCGCTTTCTCTCGTTAGATAGGTTTTGAAACAAATTGTTGCAAGATAAATGATATCTAACCACCTGTCATGATCTATTAGTCTACAGCAAAAACCCATAAACAACGTAGCTTTTGATATAACGTTAGTGAATCACCGATTGGATCGGGTGTAGGTGGGATGGGACTCGCCCTCTAACATGCCTATCAACATGGATAGATCCTGTGTTAGAGCCCAGATTCTGTGTTAAACATAGACTAAAGTCTTATAGTCATAGGGTCGTGATGTGTAAAACTATTAGTGCACGACTGGCGAACAAAAAGCTGTGGTATGTGTGATTATGTCTAAAAGGAAATGTGCTTAGCTTTGTAAAAGAGCCATTGCTATTACTCTGCATGAGTAGCCTACGTGTTGACAGCGGGTTTCATTTGGTACCATGTGTCGAAAAAACCCGTCTGTTTTACATGCAATAGCCGATGATCCAGTGATGTCGTTAAATGAAATACTAGTAACGACGCAATGTCGTCAATATTATAAAGAATCTCGTTTCGTCAGGTTAATGAATGGAAGGTGGAACGGTAATGGCTTATTTTGCCCATGCCAATATGATAACTATTTCCTGCTTCACGGACATTAAAGGCATCCGGTCAGAGCCAAAATCACGAACTAAATTATTCTATTAGTTTAGAATTTGATTAATTATCAAACATCGCTATTGTTGGCTTTCAACACAGATTTGTCGATGTATAACATATCAAAGTTGATTACGTTAGTCATTTTTAATACGTCATAGGCCTACATCTTTTTTTGACAGCCTAGATTATATTACTCGAGTCAATAAATAACACTCTCTCACTTCATTAAAAATGAAAACATAGAGGGTATTATTATTTTCTATAACCTAGGGTAATAATTTGATAGTATTTTGCTTGAACCCCGTGGCATAACAAAACGCCGTTTGTTCAAACATAGAGTTGGAGTCCTATATAGTCGTTAACACTCAAATAGATTGCAATAATGTTTGGTAAATGCTGAACGCTCAAACCGTGAAATTCAGTGTTTTACTCGTTGCTATACAAGACGACGACCAAGCTTCAATATGTTAATAACTAGCTAGGCTTGACAAATGACTATGGTAATTCATACACCGTACTCGATACCCGTCACATTAATGTCTTCTATCCGTCGCTAAAACTCGGGACTGACGACATTAATTTCACTCGGAAAAGATAATCTGTAATTCCTCGTTACTCGTAAATTATTATCTATACCAACACCGAGTGTGACTATTATAAAACATGTGTGTGGTTGTATATGTGTATACAGTATTTGAAGCCTAGTTGTTGTTTTAGTTAGTCAAATGTTTGGCGATTTAGTAAATCAACTGCTGTGAGAGTATGCCTTTAAGAGTTGAATGTGTTCCCTGCTTTGAATTGACATGGTTGACTATTTATATTTTCAGATGCTTGGTTCTCCGTCAGAGTTTCATTTCACACATAAAGGAGTACCACATGCTCGAACAAGACGAAGCATTCAGCATTCTCGTCTTTTGAAAGCTCACCCTATGGTAATGCCTATTATAATTAATTATGCACAATGACTAATTATGCAATGAGTGCAATATATTCTCAAATTCTGTTGTAAGTACATGTACACTGTTTATGAACATAATAATCAAACATCTCTGTAGGCTAAATATTGAAGTTTGTCACAGTCTATAATTAAGTTGTTTCAAATTATGACATACATTGAGCACCTGTAATATGCTTTGAGAGCATACTAACACTAACTTCTGTCCTGGACAGCCATACGAGGCAACTGGACTGCATGGCTATGACAGACGTGCTTGAGCTTTAATTGAATAATTATAAGCATGTAAATACGTTATAGCTAACTAACTCAGTCAGAAGCAACTCTCTCAAAGCATATTACATTCAGGGACCCTTCTATAATAGCTTCCATAATTTGTCATTAATAACTGACTTCAGACATTCGTCTCCCACATGACGCTTAGGTTAAATACAACATTGTTGGTCAATTCTATGGAGTGCTTTACCGAACTGATAACAACATGTTGACCGTAACTGTTGAAACCCCAGTGTTCTTAACACAACCACCAAGACAATCCATTGTTCACTTCCAATGATAGCTTTCAAAGTAATGCCAATACATTGTTAGATTACCATCAAACATGATCAGCTGATCAAAATATTCCTTGCTTTTGAACTGTGATGCAGTCATGCGACCAAAAGGGTCCTGTCAACGTATATTTCAAAAGGTTGTCCTGGAAATTCAAGATGGATGCAATAATATGTATTTTCATATGTCAGTGTATGGTATTCAGTGAATCCTTGACCAATTCCTTATGACATGGGTTTCTGACTCGATACCATATGCTTAGAACATTCTAAAATGATTGAGGGGGGTATATCCCTTACAAAAGTGATGGATAACTTCGCTAGAGGGCGCCTTTTTAAAAGATCCAAAGTTGCATAAAAATAAAACAATAATTATTGTGTATTATAATAACATGTACTTGCAATACTATGAAAGACTTTCAACATATTTTTCAAAAGCCTGTCATGGAAATTCAAGATGGCTGCAATAATATGTATTTTCTTATGTCGGTGTGAGGTATTCAGTGAATCTGTGATCATTTCCTTATGACATGGGTTTCTGAGTGGATTCCATATGCTTAGGACATTCTAAAGTTATCCCCACCAAAAGTATCGGCTAACTTGGATAGAGGACGTTTTTCAAAATGGCCTACAAGAATCTATAAAATCCTACATTTTGATTTTCTAAGTTGTCCTAAAGTTCCAAAGTTGTGTAAAAATATAAATAGTTGGTATTATAACATGTACATGTATGTGCAATAACATGAATGACTGTCAAGATATTTTTCAAAAGGTTGTCATGAAAATTCAAGATGGCTGCAATAATATGTATTTTCTTATGTCAGTGTAAATTATGGATATATCTCCAGAACATTGAAATAAGAACACCCTATGTGAGTTATATCACCACTATCACTCTAAAATACCACTACCAGCTGATGTAGCATTATTATCATCATCTGCTGTAAGTACAATTGGCCCACTTATTTAGAGTGAGCTGGTAGAGTATATTGGCTCTGGATAACACTTTCTGTCTTTGAAGTAATTTTAATGCAACTGTTCTAGCGAAGAATGGAAAACTATCTGTCTTGAAGAATATATACGCCTAATAGTTTGCTCAATATCATCGTCTACTGTAAGAAGGGAACAACAGCAAGTCTGCACCCTTGTTCAGACAAAGCTGGTAGCTTATACCGAACTGGATATCATTTTGTCTGAACAAGGGTGCAGATTTACTGTTGTTCTTACAGTAGACATATTATTGCAGCCATCTTGAATTTTCATGACAATCTTTTGAAAAATATCTTGACTGTCATTCATATTAAATTATTGCACCTACATGTTATAATACTAATTATATTTATTTTTACGAAAACTTGGAACTTTGGGACAACTTAGAAAATCAAAATGTAGGATTTTATAGATTCTTGGAGGTCATTTTGAAAAAAATCGCCCTCTACTGGGGTTAGCCGACAGTTTTGGTAGGGATATCCCACCTCAATCATCTTAGAATGTTCTAAGCATTTCTGTTGCAATTTGTTTTGGGTTAAGCTCTAAAATCAGCTAGATTGACTGGCCTATATATCTAGACTTATTCGGTGTTGTCTAAACATGTTAAACGGACCTTTCCCTACGAAGCGGTTTATCCGGTTGGGGTTTTCGACCCAAAAGTTGTTTTATTACAAGGGACATAAGTCCGTTTGTTAACGAAAATGTGTTGTCAGGCGCGAATTTACTGAATTTTGGATCACATAAAACTCGATGGATATACTAACAAAGATATTCTGAACAACAAATATTAAGTAGAATTAAATTAATATTTTTAAAAGAGCTGTGTATCGCATTATCATTTGGCGTTCTAGTTGTAGTTCCTTTAATGTGAATCCTATTCTCGGGGGCGTGCGTGCGTCTTCACTGGTGTGCAAATTCACCTTTCAAACAGTCCGTCTCATTCTACAAGCGATACATCATCAACTACTATAATACTAATTGTTTAGACCCTAAGTTTTTTGCAAATGTTACGTTTAATTCCTATTCAATATTTGTTTTCTTTATATACGCGTGAAAACAATCCAAAACCCCAACAGATTTTATATACAATTCATCAGCTAAAATGCGCGAAGTTGACTTAT
>JAULBR010107855.1:0-10534 GCA_032355825.1 Melanodrymia aurantiaca | reverse complement strand
TGTATGATATAACACAACATGCTTCACACCATGTTTGATATAGGATGTATGATATAACACAACATGCTTCACACCATGTTTGATATAGGATGTATGATATAACACAACATGCTTCACACCATATGAATTGCACTGCATTTGGTTTTAAACGTTTGCAAATAAGATAAAACCACCTATAAGAAGTATATTTACAACAAGCAGGGGATACAAGGTTAGCCGTTAGTCACACAATACCTGAGAAGAGAAGTAACTAGTCAACACATTTCAGTTGTTAACAATTTACATGCATACAAAACGAAACAAAACATTATACAGTGCAAATAGAACAACATTCAACAAAACATTGAACAGTGCAACATAATATCATTAAACATTTAACACAACATTTAACAGTGTAACACGAATAGCATTAAAAAAAAACATTGCAAACTAAAATACATATGTAGCATTAGACATTAAATAGAACATTTAACAGTGCAACTAAAATAGCAGTAAATATTTAACAGTGCAACTAGAATAGCATTAAACATTTAACACAACATTTAACAGTGCAAACTAAAATAGCATTTCCTCATCTCAAAGCATGTTTTTTGATACGCTGAAAAACTCAAATTTCAAATAATAAACATTATAAATTAACTTATTGATAACCTAAATAGTTTTTATTTTATCAAAACCAGTCCAAGGGAAAGAAATATTGTTTATAAAAAATGTCTGGTTCTTGTGTTACATTCCACTTTCTGAATGTAAACTAACAGGGTGGATGGGCTGTAAAGAATTACCTTATTGCATCATTTTTAAAATCCTTAATGACAAGCAAAATAAGTTTTAAGCCCAACGCATGTTCTTATTAGTTTAGTACCCAAAATTCAGAAAGGAACTAATATTACTGATAAAAATGATATGAGAATTGCCGTTATCAGAACAAGCGAAGAGATGAGGCGAAAGAAGAGAAAATACTACCAGAGTAGAGGTAAGGCATTGGTATGTGCCGCATAGCATGTGCGTGTGAGTAGTATGAAATCCCTTCACCAGGGGGCAGATGAGGCGACCTCGTGTACATGGAGGCTCCGTACGGCAGTATACCTTGTGGCGTGCCACCAGGACTCATGGGATATGGGTTGGGAGACATGCCGGGGTGGGGGTGTGGCATGCCTGGGTGAGGACTCGGAGTCTGACCCTGGGGGTAAGGAGAGCCGCCGGCTTGTCGATTGGCTGGTTGAGGATACTGCGGCATCAGCGGCCTCTGTCCCGGCACCGTCGGCATCGGCAACACCCCTCGCAACGGTGGCGGAGTCATCATGGGCGCGGTGGCGTACATCATTCCTTATAAACAGAGGTACCATCAAGCAACAACATAACACAATGCAAAACAGAACACAAAATATTTCTCTTCACCCCAGGTATTTCATTTTATTTCTCATTTAAAAAGTGAAGAAAGTAAAGTTAAATCTTATTGTAAATAATTTAATATTTAAATTAATTCAGATTTTTAATCCTATGCTAGTAGATTTGATAAAATTTTCACTTTTTCATGTTCACGTTTTATCTGTATAAAGATATTGCTGATAGAAACATAGTTTTGTGAGGCAAGCGACCTACATGTAAGGTGGGGTGAAGAAAAGTGAAATGCAAGAAACCTAAGTCTACACATCAAACTGAATGACCAAGACCCATGCAAGTGCTAATTGCTCGACAGTAGAAATACATAGTGGTGCTCGACTATTTACATCTCTACCTGTACAGGACAAATAAATCTCTTATCAAACTGTGAAACATGCATTTTCATAAATAATTAAATATCATTTCTTAGACGTGAAATCCTGATGCAATTCATACCAATTCAGTCTTTAGAGTTAAAGATGTTGAGCCCTGAAACATAGTGACCAAAGGTCACTACCTACCTGGTTGTGGGGTCATGTGACCATTTTGCATCCCATAATTTCCTTGAACCATTCCTTGTTGACCAGAATATCCGGTGAATCCACCATAGAGACCCTGAGAACCTAACAGACCAAACAAAGAGGGTCATCCCAATAAATATGAAAATTCTATCCCTTTTAGTAGTGCGAACATACTGTCCCCTACCATAGTGCAAACATACTGTCCCTTTTGGTAATTCAAACATACTGTCCCATTCAATAGCACAAACATACTGTCCCCTATAAATAGTAAAACATTCTGTCATCTTTCCTAGTAGTAAAAACATACTGTCCCCTTAGTAGTGCAAATATACTGTCCCCTTCAGTAATGCAAATATACTGTCCCCTTCAGTAGTACAAACATACTGCCCACCGTAGTACAAACATACTGTCCCATTCAGCAGTGCTCTTTAGTGAAAACATGTGGTCGTCTTTAATAGAGGAAACATTATCTCTATAGTAGTAAAAACATACTGTTTTGTCTCTGCAGTCCTTGTAATATAGCTACATGTTTAGTCTAAAGCCACTAAAGGATACATGTAAACTGCCTGTTGAGGAAAAGGTACCTTAATCATGTTTCACAAACACCAAATAAGTGTAGATAACCGGGGAAAAGATTAAAATGATAGGAAAAGTATCCCAAAATATATAACAATTTAAGCGAAAATAATAGTAAATAAAATGGAATATGGGTTGAAAATAGGAATATTCTTCTGTGTGATTTCTTCAGCTCTCCTTTATTTTCAATATGTTTAGAACAAAGAAATGGTTTTGAGACCCACATGGTTATTATGATAAACCCAATATATTTGAAATTCTTAATTTCATCTACTAATCAGTTCATATATTTATGTTGTTTTACATGTGCTCATCAATTCTCAGTGCCAATATCTTGTTTGTGAAAATGAAAATGAAAATGGTTATGCATACCAAAATAGATTATCTAAATTATTTTGGCATAAATGCATGCTTGTCAGCAAATTTTGAGTTGTATAACTGCTATATGTCATTGTGATACTATTAAAGAGGACATGGCATCTTTCCTTCCAGACTAGAACAGTCTCGTAATACTGCATGCATTCCGTTTACAGCAACTAATGTGCACATGCAGACTCACAATGTGTGCAACACAACAACATAAATCACAATAAATACATATAAAAAGTAAAACTGCCCACTGTAATTCACAGCTGTGCACAGAAGTACAATAATACACCCGGGCATCATTCACACAAACTTGCAGCATGGTGTTTACACATGAGCGTAGTAATCATACAAACAAGTCACAGTCATAGTACATCCAATACAAATGCACATGCCAAAACATGGTTGCAACATTAATTAGTCAAATAGAAGATTTAAATAATAATGGTTGGAATATAAATAGCTATGTACATGGTACATGTGAAAATAAGCTGCAATAGATGTACTCATCCGATTGGTTACAAAGAAAGAAGGAATGCTTGTGAAAATTCATTAGTTACCTCCAGTGGTCGAACACTTAACAGAGCAGCAATGGCTCTTTTATATACAATACATTTCATATGAGCACAGAGCAGCAATAGAACTTTTATACGCAATAAACTTCGTTTGGACTAAACAGAGTAGCAATAGATCTTTTAGTAAATTGATACGCAATGGAATTGCACATGGTAGAGTAAATCAACGTATTGTAATTCACAAGTATGTAGAATAATTCACACATTTCATCACATGTCGTTCAGTGAATTGCATGTATACGCTATAATGCAAACACACAATTATAATTTATATATATTATACGAGCAGTGATGGTTAGGGGAGATAATTGAGTTGAAAAGCAATTGTAATGTAGGATAGACAAATGACATTTTTCTAACAGCATTCTCTATTTTATATACATGTTTGTAACTTCATTTATTACATTTCGGTGTGACGTTCTGCCGTTTGATGTACATTTCATTCGTCACAATACCACGAGCTGCCTTACAAACTTCATGACCTCATTTTACGACATCTCAATTTCCACAGCACTGTATGACTTCACACACTTTCTAGAAAAACTGGCTGTAGATGATATTTCTATCTGTTTATTTTTGTTTATCCTACTGTTTGAACACTGTAGCACGTTGTAATAAATAGAATGCTATACTCATTCCCTTGAGAAACCCAATCCATTACAACTCATGTGTTTTCTGCACATTTTGACTCGTGTTGTATGATTGAAAACACACTCGTTGTAATGTATCGGATTCCTCATGGAAACTGCTTTAGTATACTCTACGTATTAACACCCACATTGGGCGCAACATTTGTAATGCTAGTTAATCAGGTCAGTCTTGTCAACTTTGACTTGTCTGTGAACATTCTTTACAGGCTCGAACTTCGTAGACAAGACAATTAAACTTAAACTGCAATACAAAACTGTGTTATCCATACAAACAATAACAACAACACAAGAAATTAACATAATTATAATAATACCAGAAGGATACAACCGCTTTTGATGAAGCTCCTCCCAAGTGTAGAACCACCAACAAACAAGATCTCTTTTCAATTTGCCACAAAATCACAAGACTCAAAATATGGATCTTCAATAGCATACATTTAGATAATAGGTGGCACCAGTAGTCAACAACGGCCAGTCTCGATAATCCAGGTGGCTGTGTGCAATTGTCTGTGTAGATTGAGACTAGCTCAGTCAGAAGGTGTCGATATTCGCGTTGGGAATAAATACTTTATTAGCACGAATATTAATTAATAGTTTGTCGTTTCCTTAGTTCAAATTTAGTCGACTTATTATGATGTCTCGGCCTGCTTATTGCAGACATGATTGTCTTCACATCTGCTAATGCTCGTCTGCTGATGTGGACATTATTAATAGTACGTAATGAACACCCCCAACCATGGTTTCTTACAACGCACCTGGCGGACAAATTTACAAAATATATTACACCGTTATGGTTACTCGATTGGTTGTGGACAACAGACGAAAACGCTTCGCAAATAGCGAGTTATTAAACCAACCTGGCGACATGCGACCAGCATCCCAGGGACTCTGCGAGCGATTCAGTGACTCAGTGAATGCTCGGTCAGCGAGGTGCTGCTTCGCCTGCATCTGTTCAGCAATCTTCTTCGCTCGCTCTTCAAACATCTTCTTCTCTTCATCTAACAGCGCTCGCCACTGTAATCAACAAACTCCAAAATTACATACTTTACATCATTTTCAATTTAAGTAGAATACACATAATTATATCTTAATCAAAATAATTTTAATACAATACTATTTTAATACATTGGATTAGACTGATCTGTTAGTAACATCCTAAATATATTGCAATGAAGAGGTTGTGTCTACTTGTAAGACGACTACAAATATTTTTAATTTCCACTATGGCCATTGAAAAAATAATTATATATTTTCATCATGGCGTGTATCTACCACCCCAAGCCAATTATTTTGTTTTTATCTTTGTAAAATAACCTGTCCGATCCATAAATCAGTTTTATTCATAATCTTTTGTTGTGCTTTAAGTAAAACAATTGGGAATTGGTTTTTAAAAAATCCACCATTGCATAATTTTAGACAATTTCCATGACAAGAATCACATGTCCAACCCTTGAAAACTACATACTGGTACCGTAAACACAATCACTCCTTTGAATTGTATCAATATTCAAGAACTTTCGGAACATATTAGCTGAATAAAAGTTATGCAATAATGCCCAAAATGAAATGAACACGCACACAAACATATACACATTCGGAACACCTTGACGGGTTTTGGTTCACATAATCAGCTGAAGTGTTCCAAAATGTGGCAAGAAAGGCAATTTCAGATTAGCATTTTGGCAAACTGGTATAAAAATACCAGTATATTTGCAACATTCGATTTTTAATTCGTATTTGGCGAATTGGTGAACAACAGCCTAAAACCTGGGTTACCGATCATTTTTCTCTAATGAAATGATGGCGTTCGTGGCATTAAAAATCGATGAAACCTCCAGGCAACCCAAACGACCGTTCTCAGGCCTGTAAGTGGCTATCTCACAATGATGTACCGGTACTGGAAACCCACAACAACCTACCTTGGTTCCCACAATCCGACTAATGTCCCCAAACGTAGCCTCTGGATTCTCTTTGGAAATGTTCTTCCGAAATTCTCCAGCAAAGACAATATACCCACTAGGTTGCCGTCGATTAGGATTCTTCACCTGGTTAAACATAAAGATAAAATCACATATTTTAGCTGTATTCTTCAGCAAAGACTATATACCCACTAGTTTGTCGTTGATTTGGATTCTTCACCTGGTTCATGGACTACTCTTTTATGTGAACTATCCCATACAGGATAACACACACCACAGAATTTGATAAACCAGTCATGTACCACTGGCTGAAACAGTAAATAGCCCATAAAATGTTTTGCGCTGTGGAGGATCGATCCCTCGACCCATCCTGCCACTTTACCTCTAGACTACGTCCCGCTCCCAGTATGATCAGA
The DNA here is from genome assembly GCA_032355825.1 of Melanodrymia aurantiaca. Classification (NCBI taxonomy): domain Eukaryota; kingdom Metazoa; phylum Mollusca; class Gastropoda; order Neomphalida; family Peltospiridae; genus Melanodrymia; species Melanodrymia aurantiaca. The sequence goes on along the minus strand of JAULBR010107855.1, from coordinate 4,128 downwards.
GTTGCATTTTATAGTTTAGATTATTACCTTATTTTACTACATGTAGTACGAAAAAGTTAACGAAAAATGACAACAGTGTAATGCAAAGCTACACTTGCGATGTCACAACATTCCACACTAATAATAATAATTGGCTATTAGATATTCAAACACTGTCAAAAAGAAGCTGCTGCAGAAACAATGGCTACACATTGATTAGCAGCAAGGGATCTTTTATTTACTTTCCCACAGACAGGTTAGTACACACCACAGCCAATAATTATGAAGCACCCGTCGTTGATCACAGGTTGGAATGGAAAATAACTCTGATGAGGATCGATCCATCGACCTCACTTCTTTGGCAGACACTCTTGTACTACATGCAAGCTACATCCTGCTCATTTTAATACAATCAAGTTACTATATCTCATCACTAACTTTTCTGTCTTAGTGCCTCTGTAGGTTCGAATCCCAATTGTGCACATGTTTTTTTCATTTCTTTAGTAATAATTATTAAAAATCTAAATTCTGATTTATCAACTTGTTCGTACAAATTTGTATTTGTAAAACACGGAGACGGAAATATATAGATCATATATGTATATATACACACTTTAGCCCGTTAGAAAATTACAAACCACTTATTGTGATGATGGTAAGAAATATGTTTCAAACAAAATTATTGATAAATAAAACTGCAAAAGTAATATAAAAAACATAACCATGACAACCAAAACTGAATGTAAACAAAACAAATCATCAAACATTGTTATTGATCTGTTACAAGACAACAGCCCAGATATTTTCAGCAGATCTGCAGCTAATTTAATCGAAGTTCAAATAAGAAATGTTAAATGTAAATGTAAATAAGTATAAAAATATGAGTGCATGTCAACCAAGTGAATTGTGTTACATAGCTCGATTACATACATGTACACTGTCTGTGTAACACGTAGTGACGGCGTATACATACAGTGAATGTCAGAAAAAAGCATCGATCTCTTGTTACAGTGGCGTGTGATGATATCAAGTTGAGGAGAGTAAACTGTTAATCGATAATAGGCGGAGCGGGACGGATCAAGTGATAACATTGTTATGTAATATAACACAATGTATTTGCATATATTTTTATAACTGAATAAATTACAGCAAGGGATTGATCCAACATTTTTTGTTTGGTCCCCATGGTTGCTGAGATTTTAAATAATTAGAATGATTACAAGTTATCATAACCAGGAACAAAATTAAATACACAAAAATGTTTTTAGATCAAATTTAGAATTGAAAAGGCACCTATATTTGGTACCACATAATTTTAAATAACTGACAACTTGCAATTATACAAAATAACTGTAAACACTTGATTGAGGGTTTAGGAGGGTGGGAGGTGTTCTATTTTCTGAGATGCGTAGTAGACCAGGGTTCTATTCCAGGCTCGACTACTATTTGAGACCTCGATTCTATTATTTTGGGACATGTTTGTGTGACAAAATTAACAACATACATGTACCTAGTCGGGCTTCAAATACAAACATGAACTGAACAGACAGTTATTTAGGCAAGACCCCAGATTCTATTCAAGACCACTATACACGGATTACATTCTTTCAGATGCAGTTGCCCCTAGTACTATTTGAATCCTGCGTTCTATTCGAGACCTTTGTACTATTAAAAACGTTGGTAGTGAACAAGTATTCATGGGGATAGCAACACTGTTGTGTCTATTTTTGTCACTCAGAATTGTGGATCCACGTTCTAAATCAAATTGTATATGTTGTACTTGCTCTACATCAAACTTAGCTACACAATAACTAACACTAAATAACTAACAGTAAATAACCAACACTAAATAACATGTAGAAGGAACAGTCAGCCAATATGAACATAATATGTAATTTTTCAAGTTTTGAAAACACAACAAATCAAATTAACTCCATTAACAGTAATATCACCTGTGAATAAAGGTAACGCATGTAGTCTGAATACGCCTATAAACAACAAGGTCATGCATGCACTTGGATTAATGATGTAAACAACAAGGTTATGTATGTAGTTTTCTAAATACAGCTGTAAATCACAAGGTCATAAAGTCTTAACACAGCATTAAGCAAGAAGGTCGAGCATGTACTTTGATTAACGATGTAAAGAAAAAGGTTATGTAAGTAGTTTTCTAAATACATATGTAAACAACACGGTCATAAAGTCTTAACACAGCAGTAATATTTTTAGTTAGTTCCTATAAACAGTAAAGTTCAATACTGCATTTAGTTTCTATCAACTGTAAAACTCAATACCAGTAAGTTTTAGTTTGCTTCGAATGTAAAAAAAAACATTGTGAATAACAGAAAATCCAAACTTATTCCTTATATTGTTAGAAAACTTTGGATAAGTGTAGAGATTCCAGTTTAAACATACCATATTTTGAAAGAATGTACACTTGAATTGAAACCATCTCTGTGAAAGTGATTGATTAGTGTAAGTGACTGCCATTTTAGTGACTGCATACATACATCGATCACTGCATACATTGATTTCTGCATACACTTCCAGTAAAACATATTTTGAGGAGTGATCACGTTCAATAGATAAAATTTATTACTATATATTATTATTTCTCTTAAGGATTACATTTTAACTTTTTAAATATTAATGAAAATGTGATGAGATCTGCAGGGGGAAGTTATTCGTGTAAATAGTTTTACAAGAGCTATTTGAATCTCCTGTATACTGTATAAATGGCAGTCACTGCAGTGTAGCACCGGCCTCCGTGGTGCAGTAGTTAACGCTGCGGACTTCAGGCTGGTAGGTACTGGGTTCAAATCCCATTCGTGGCATATGAAATTTTTAATTCCAGTACCGACTCCAACCTAGAGTGAGTGTTCCGTAAGGCTCAATGGGTAGGTGTACTTCTACTTACAACGACCAGTGTCCACAATCGGTTCAATAAAGGCCATGGTATGTACAGTCCTGTCTGTGGGAAAGTGCATATAAAAGATCCCTTGCTACCCATCAAGAGTAGCGGCTTTTCTCTATCATAAAAACACTAACTTCTGTCCTGGACAGGCAGTCAATTTAGCTTGACCTCCTGACCATGACAGACGTGCTTGAACCTTAATTGGATATAAGCACGTAGGCCCTAGATAGAGGATATTAAACAAGCTACCATGCATTATCAAGTTTTCGTCCCAAGTGGAACCATTTTCATTTAGCACGAGCTAGTGGTCAATTGGTGATGCTTGTCAAGATAACAACCCAACATGATCGTTTAGTGTATCACTTTCTTTATTTATTTTGTGTTTCAAAAATACGTTTGTTTACACGGATGAATATCTTCTCTCTAGACTTAACGACGTCCTACACCACCTCTACTGCTGTCTTTACTGCCGCCTCTACCTCCGCCTCCGCCTCTACCTCCGCCTCCGCCTCCACCCCGCCCTCCACCCCGGCTTCCGCCCCCGTATTGTTGCGGTATATCGAATTCCATCCATGGTTCCTTGGTAGTTATCAGAAGGGCACCTGTAAGCAAACGTAAAAATCGTATGCTCCAAATCAGATTTCCACCAAGCGTCAATAAATAATAAATAATTATTGAAGAATCAGTAGCCTACCGTGTGTAAGATGAATGCCACTGTGTACGTGCGGACTAAATTCTATTATAGGAGCGAGACCCAGCTCAGCGCAAGAACAGAGGCGGATCCAGAGCGGTGGACCAGGGGGGGGGGACATGTCCCTCCCCTAAAATTGTTGAAGTGCCCTCAAAATGTTCAAGTGCACTTTTTGTTTGTATACCTTTTTTTCTTTCAAGTAACCATTTTTAGGTTCAAGTTGTGGTCAGCGCCCTTTCAAAATATTACAGGTCACATTACTTGTTTCACGTTGTCTATTTGGTGATGCTGACGAAAAGGGAGCGCTTTGTATAAACGTCAAGCCTTGAAATAATTATTGTTGGTGTACCTGACACAATGTCCTGCACAAATCAATTTGTGCCTGACATTAAAGAAATTGTACCGGTCACAAAACTAATGAATAAAAACGTGTGCCTATTATGGACGTGCCTGAACCTTTAGTGGTAGCGCGATTTGATCGGTGGCCGCACGCCGCTGATATTGAGAACAGGGACAGTCGATTTGCTCTTATCGGTACCTGTCT
>JAULBR010107844.1:0-10536 GCA_032355825.1 Melanodrymia aurantiaca | reverse complement strand
ATTTAGCTTGGTCGCCTTGCTTAACTTGTTGGAGAAGAACACAGGTATAATCGTGGTGTTGTTTATTAAAGTGGGGGCGACATGGGGGGCTTTTTCCTTTTTATTATATTTGATGTTGTGTCTATGGCCCGCTAGTTCAATTTAATGAAACTTAAGAAAAACTTAAGTTGTTTGATAAATACTGCCCCTGAGCTACATGTACATGTACATGTACGTCCCGCACCCAGGATTAATAAATAAACTCAAATTATGTTTTATTCTCAATGCTTACTTTGGGAAAGTCTACATGGCCGTTGATATAACTCAAGGTTACGTTGTCATCCCAATAGTTAGACAAGTCTGTTTTAGACCCAGTCAAAGTCCGTCGATTTCTACAGCAACACACCAAACACGAAGCTAAAACAAAATGATGGTAAAGTTTTAATCTCATGACATCGATAATCACAACACACAGTGTTCGGAATTCAAAACCAGCAATCGGCAATGACATTGTAAAAGCGATAGCAAAATTGATATGGCTTTTCATTTTATTGATATTTTACAAAGAAGAAAAAAAGAAAAAATGTCTTGGAATGCAGATTCTTGATGATAGTTTGTTCAAAATGCTCTGAATGTATTATTTTTCAATATAAATTGGTATTTTCTATAAAATTGCTGTGTTGCAAGACCAGGCCTGCGAAAATTGCACGAAAGATCGTTTGATTCGTGCGTTGTACTCGCAATTGTTGTTTTGCGTAACCCAATTTTTAGCTCCCGCAAAAAAATGTTTTTAATCAGTATGCATTATGATCCAAATTTAACATGGCAATTATTACTACAACATGATAATTATATCTAGCTACTGCTTATATTGTCACAACATATTTTGTAATGGGTTATGCAAAATGAAACGGGTTATGCAAAATATTATGGCGTAACCCATAAATAGGTTCCGCAAATTTTCAAAGGCCTGAAGACAATAACAAAATTACTTTTTGACTGCAATCAAGGATGTAGACATCAGCAAGACACTTATTTCACAAACTATTGTCTGATTTAAAATTGTTACAAGCACAATAAATAAATAAATTAATTTCTAACTGAAACCAAGTGCAGTTGTAAAATAGTCTGCATGTTGAACGATACACAATGTAGACATGACCAATAGATACTAATTTCACAAACTATTGTCCGATTAATCATTTTTATATTAAGCACAATAAATAAACTAATCCCTCGGATTAAATACCATTGATTGGATTTAACCTAAATTTAATCAAAACATGCACAATTGGAATAAAGATCCATTACAATTTGTAATTTGAATTAGAATTCCCATCGTTCATGGGGGCTATATCGCTAAAATCTGAATATAACTTTTAGTCTTACATTAGGTGCCAGATGCAATGCCCTAGCTGGGTCAAGGATGAGTCTAAAAATTGTCGAAAGAACAGTGGAAAAATATTTGTTTCATAGGGTTTACCATCAAAACTTTCAGTCAATACCTAGGGGAGATAATTCATCATAGTGTACAGAATGATGTGATTGCTTCCCTTGAACTACAGTATGAAGACAAATTGTGTTACAAACCCGGCTACACTTTTTCTAGTAGCAGCAAGGGGTCTTTTAATAAGTTTTATGTGCATTTTCCCAGACAGGATAACACGCAACACAGCCTTTGATAGACCAGACATGGATCACTGGTTGGAACAGTAAATAGCCCAATGTTTCCTATGAGGAGGATAGATCCCTCGACCCATCAAGTCTCGGGGTGATGCTGAGCTACATGTACACCTGCCCACAGCCAATCAAATCGCTTCCTTTATATATGAAGTTTGAATTAGAAAGTAAAATCTTACCTGGAATAATGGCAGTGACAGCAGCGATACCAATTATAGCACTACGACCTACGACCTGCTCTCCACAGCCAATCAAATGGCTTTATATATGAAGATGTTAAAATATTACCTAGAATAATGACAGTGACTGCAGCCCCTACAGCGATACCAATTATAGCACTACGACCTACTCTCCACAGCCAATCAAATGGCTTTATATATGAAGATGTTAAAATCTTACCTAGAATAATGACAGTGACTGCAGCCCCTACAGCGATACCAATGATAGCACTGACCTACGACCTGCTGTCCACAGCCAATCAAATGGCTTTATATCTGAAGATGAAATTAGAAGTTAAAATCTTACCTAGAATAATAACAGTGACTGCAGCCCCTACAGCGATACCAATGATAGCACCAGTTGGCAGTGTCGTGTCATTATGACCTTGGTACTCAGGACATCCCGTATCATTTTCCCCACAACTTTTGTTCACAAACTTCGGGGTCGTAGACGTCAACATCTGTCCGTTATCACTGGACGACGATTTGTCACTAGCACCAGTTGATGTACTTGCAGCTACACTTGAAGTTGTACTGCCCAATGTGGAGTTAGTTGCCTGGAGAGTAGTGTTACTGGTTGTCTGAATCACATTGGACGTGGTGTCAGAAGTGGGATGTGTACCGGTGGTCGACGGTTCGACAGTTGTAGGCACGGAATGCGACACATTAGAATTGTTTACACTGGTGGTAATGTTTGTTAGAACCGTACTACTCCCGTTGGTAGGATGTGTCGAGGTTGGTTGGGAGGTTGGTTGGGAGGTTGGTTGGGTGGTCGAGGTGACGTTACCGGATACCGTCGCTGGTTGCAGACATGTTTTCAACAATAGAACTACTGCTAAACACAGGACTGCATTACCTGGGTAAGAAAACAACATATGAAGAGTTCAGGTGCAAAACGCGATATAGACCATTTCCAAAAAAATTGAGTTAACGCCATAATTGTATATCGGCCAGTACGGGTTAGCTGTATACGTGATGATAAATGTATGCAATTATGTAGATCTCTCTATAAAATTGCCTGTGTATTTTTTGCTTCACATGTACAGCAGTGGCCTCAACCAAACAGTCGCCTAGGCATGGTTACGTGCCTAGGTACGGGCAGTAATTAACATCACTGGCTGGCCTCAACCAAACAGTCGCCTAAGCATGGTTAGCTGCCTAGGCACGGGCAGTAATTAACATCGCTGGCTCCATAAGCCTAAAGAACACCCCCTCACAATCCTGACTACTGGCCTGGTATGGATGTCAGTTTTTGGATATATCTCTAGGTATACATGTAGTCCAAGGGTCGTCCAGGCAGATTAATTTTCATCTAGACCCTTGTCAGTCATCTGTCTAAGAGGTTTTGGCGATATGCTGAAGCCTAGGCGACTGTTTGGTTGAGGCTACCACTGTAAGCATAGTAAACGTGTCTACCTGAATTGAGAGTCCATTGACAGTGGTTCCCCATATGCTCAACACATCAACAGCAGATCAGTGTAGATTATCTCCCCCTTCTTGTAGACGTCATTTCTCTATACATTGTACCTGTAAGAAAACAAACTACTTTTAGTCAGGGTTTAAACAAAATGCTGTTTTAGTGGTAGCTGATGGGCTACCATACATCAACATTCTGGTAGCCCAGCACCACATTATGTAGCCCCAGAAGTCAAACAAGATAATCAAATTAATACCCACACGTCTTCAAAGTAAAAACATACAAGTTGCTGAAAGTATCTCAAATACTTGTTATATGAAGCTTTAGGCGTATCATAATTTTTTTTTATTTCAGGTTACCCAACCGACCCCAATTTGAATCTGCCGACCCTAAATCTTTTTTCGTATGTCCAAAACATTTTTTAATACAATTTCCATGAAAACATTCCAAAACTATCAACACCTATCAACACCTCTTAAATGTCGATCAATAAAATTATTTTCCAAAATAAAATGTTTTTTCCTACCTACATGTACATGTAGTCTGTACCCTATAAATTATTTTTCCAGTATGTACATTTTTTTTTTAGTGGGCAGTATAGCCCAGCAGCAAAATCTGGTAGCCCCGGGTTGCCGGGCATAGGTTGAACTAACAGGAGCAGAGCAGAGCTCAGTGAAAGAGTGTCTGCCTGAGGCTCGATGGGTCGAACGATCTATCCTCCTTAGGGCACGCATTGGGTTATTTCTCATTCCAACCAGTGATCCACAATTGAAATATTACATACGTTTTCCATTCCAATCATGATTGGTTTAGAACAGAACATAACTTCATTATACCCAGGCCGTTGTGCAGCATAGCATTCCTTCAATTATAATGTACATGTACTAAATTATTTATAAACTATATCTCAAATTTAGCCCTAAAATTAATTCCAGTTTCCCGAAGAAACCTAATTTTATGCCGCAACCCTAAAACAACGTTCCCAAAAAAAACATATGGCTCATGAACGTTTTTTTTTTACGAAAAAATTTAAAAAAAAAAAATTCGCACCTCTCCAGTGGAGGTTGAGATACATGTTACAATTTGGAGCCGATGTAGGGACTGGGTATGTAACTTTATTGTTCTTAACACAAAAATAATTAAAACCCGGTCAGAACCTGTAACAGCTCAACTGCCCGTGCCTTACAGCTTCGGGACGTAATGTACATGTACATGTAGCTTCACTTTCAAGAGGGGGAGTAGGTAACCAGTGTGTGTATAAAGCTCCTACTGGCTTCGGCTAGAGGGAACTTCCCTTTAGCTTAATCGGTAGAGTGCATGCCTCTCAGACAGAGGATCCTGGTTCGCACCTCTCCAGTGGAGCCGACGTACAATGATGGCCTCAACCAAACAGTCACGTACAACGATGGCCTCAACCAAACAGTCACCCAGGCATGATTAGGTGACTAGACACGTGCAGTAATTAACATCGCTCGCTCCATAAGCCTAAACAAGACCCCCTGACAATCCTGACTACTGACCTGAATTATGGGTATCAGTTTTGGATTTATCTCTAGGTACACGTATAGTCCGAGGGTAGTCCAGCCAGAAAAATGTTCAACTAACCCTTGTCAGTCATCTGCCTAGGAAGTTTTGGCGATCTGCTGAAGCCTAGGTGACTGTTTGGTTGAGACAACCACTGTATGCAGTGAAGTAAAGCAGGTCACCTACTCACATCTCACCTAGATGTGTTTGTGTACACACAGACAGACTTGTGACTTGTAGGATGTCTAACAAGTTTACGCTAGATCACCTGGCACACCCCACCTGGCACACCCCACCTGGCACACCCCACCTGGCACACCTCACCTGGCTGCTGGCATGTCCTCAATATTTGATTTTTTTTCTTTCCTTACACATTAAAGTTAAAAATGTTGATATGCACAAATATGGGAATCTACAAAAAATTGCCAAAAGGTAGGTCTACATGTATCAGAATTATTATTGTGCATAAATAATAACTAAATTTGAGATGTACAGGTACATTGACTGTACATTATACTTGTAGACATTTGGCAGAGCATTGTTCATATTAAATGTACATTTGTTTTATCTGGGTCTGACATGTCGCCTGAATAAATAATAAAACACAATCCTTATAAATACATGTACATGTACGTCCTACTGTTTACATCAGACTATCATTGTATGTACAGAAACGGGGCACACTTCAACGCAAGAAGGTCCTTCTGAGGTCTGATAGGTCGATGGATCGATCCTTCTCAGTGGATCGACCTATTTAGTTATTTCCCATTCCAGCCAGTGATTCATGACTGGTCCATTAGAGGCTGTGGTGTGTGCTAACCTGGTTGCGGAAAACTGCACAGTATAAAAGATCCCTTGCTGTTATTCAAAGAATAGTAGCCTACATGTATACATAGATGTAGTGACAGCAGGTTTCCTCGACATACAGTACACATGTAACTGCTGATTAATAATCAATATGTTCCAATGGTGTCGTTAAACAAACAAACTTTATCACTGTATATATTAAAAAAAACAGTAGAAGGAATTTTTCATTGTGCTACTTACCCCCAAAGCAGACGTGCTGGATTATTTACATGTATCTACATACATCTGTAGATCTAGTTTTAAAACTAATATATTCACAGGTCAGCCGTAGCAGCATTAAATAACCAGCCAAGTGCGTGGTGTATTCACATGGGAAACGACTTCCTTCTGCATGAACAAACACATACGTGCGTACATACCTACATGTATACAGTCAAACCTGCTTCAGCGGCCACCTGTCTTAAAGGATCACCATAATTTTCTCCCAAATCATCAATTTTAGTGCATTAAGACCTACAGTATTTAGCAGCCACCTGTCCACCTGTCTTAAGAGGCCACTTTTTGTTACTACCTTAGGTGGCTGCTTAAGACAGGTTTGACTGTAAATATAATTATATACAGTCAAACCTGCTTGAGCGGCCACCTGTATTAAGCAGCCACCTGTTTTAAATGGTCACCAGAATATTCTCCAAAATCATCAATTATATTGCATAAGAACCTGCATTAAGCAGCCACCTGTCTTAAGAGGCCACTTTTTGTTACTCCCTTGGGTGGCTGCTTAAGACAGGTTTCACTGTATATCCTATGTGTTTCTGAAAATCCAAATTGTTATATAGTAGCTTATACCGTGTCATTTTGTCTAAACTAATTTAGTACGTAGGCCTACTAAATTAGTGTAGCAAAAGTCTATGGATCATATTAAACTACTACAAAGGCATTTGATAGACATTGATATTGTAAGCAATAAAACGAAAGCATTAATGTTTTTTTTGTGTTGGTATTTTTATTTGAATTTTATCTTCTTTTAAAAACATCGGTAAACATCCCCACATCCTCCCCACCCTACATATACTTTTTCCTGAATCCATCTATGATGTCCTTGCTGAAGAATTGTTTCATCAACAAAACCATATATCTCCAGAACATTCATACAACGTGAAAATGGGATCTTGAAAAGCTGGGACGAAACATACTTGCACGGCCGATTTGTTTTCGTTTTTGTTTTATGAAAACAATTCCTGTCCTTAGAAAGTATTAATGTTAATTTTAGTAATAAAAATGCTGTGTTAGCCAGAAAAATGTTACTATATATAGCATTAGATGCGTAAGTTCAATGGCACTCGTCTTTATAGTTAGGACTCTCCCTTTAAAACAATGCAGTTAATAACATAAATATGTTATGAAACTCCTTTTAGAATGTGTCTATCAACATGACTTAACGGGAATGGTCTAAGAATTTTAAAATAACTACAATAAAATGACTGTTACAAGGAGCGTTAACTTCAATAAACGATTGTTATATCTAACGTATTTTGAAGCAAACTATTTTTCATTTAAAACCAGTTGTAAAGGAAATGAACAAAACACTTACGTGACGTCACAGGTGATACTACAATAGCTGAAACAAGACAGATAACCAACAGGATCATACTGGTAAACAAGACGTGTATCTATTCCCCGAATATGTTACCCCACTGCGTTTTACCCTGGTTAAAACGTGAAAAAAAAGTAACGGTCTGTCGAACGAAAAAGAGTTAAAATTCAGTTTCACCAGATTGGCAATTGTGCATTCAAGACAGAATACACCTGAATTATAAACAAACACGCTGGTAAATCTCTACTTCTTTCACTCCAAGTTCAATTTGCACAGAGCCAAGCCTTTTGCTACAGTTTCAATAGCATACAGGGTGAAACCATGCAAACACGAAGCTCCCTGTTCCATAGAATAGTAATGTGAAGTACCCATGCAGCAAAGAGCGCCCTATGTTTCCATACAGTTGCGAAAGTTGTTAAGAGAAAATAACTGTGTAAATATAGGTGTTACTATTTCAAGAGTTCATAAAATTAGTTATTTAACCCTGAGCACTATGTAGATTTAATCGTCCTTCTTTGTGAGTGACAGCGTAAGGAAAATACTTGTGGCATGTAGATATTAATCTACAAACTGGATATTTGGCAATAAGTATATATGACGTAAAAGCGGAGAGCGAGCATCCTTGCGTTCAATAGTGCGAGCGTTTTGCTACCGACACACGCAATTTGACTGGTACCGATCGTGTACTATCATATCACATTCATTTATGTTAGATGCAAATACCGGTTACAAAACGTTTTGTGTCGGTAGCAGAACGCCCGCGCTATTAAACGCAGGGCTGGAAACTAATCGCTATGCGAGAGCGTACACCGGATAATGCGAGCCCCGCGGCGACAAAATATGGAAGCAAACAGGGATCGACGTACGTTAATGTGCTATTTTTTCCAACCTAGTAATGATTCATGTCCAACAGTATAATAAGACTATTTACCAGATAATCTGACTGCCCAATTCAGTTGTCAGAAGCGTTCTACTTCTAGGACAAGTATAGGTTATTTAATAATGTATGATTTGTCACGTTTGCTCGCCATATTTCTCGGCCTCTCATCGAATGAACCTCGTTTTCTTTTAATTACTAAATAATCTTAGCGACCGACAAACAGATCTCTACACAAATATGTTTCCTGCAATATACTAGAGACACTGTGCAACTTGTGCTAGGTAAATACATGTAGTTTTCGATATATTTGTCTGAACACAAAACAACGGTGTACTGAAACATTTATATGGTCTACCTATTTCTTATTGGCATTTTTGTAGTGTACGGACAATTACTTTCTTATAATTATATTATCTCCTACTTTAAATGTCTTTCTATAACCAGTATTTATTTAAAATAGACTGTAATTGGTCAACCTGATACGAATATATACCAATACCAACGCTGAGATAGTAATTGAATATGTTGTGTCCTTGAAATTAAATGAATAAAAAAATGTAAAAGTTCTAGTGTATTTATAACTTTTCAGTTGTCTGAATGGTAGGCTGAGATTTTGGGGTATTGGACTATCAAGTGAATTGTGACTTGGCGAAGTAGGGTCGAATCCCAACTTGTGTATACGGTTCGGTTTTGTTATATTGCAAAACAAAATGTGATTTGTTTCAAGACGTAACACACCGGCATACCACGACAATGGAGAATATATTAAACTACAACCTTGCATGAACCTTCAGTGACGAATTCAGGGATGTTGCAAAATTACTTTTTTTTTATTTTAATAAAATAATATTTCCATACATTCACAAAATGTATGTTGTTGTTAATGACTTTTTAAAGTAGGCCCATCTTATCTTCAATTAAGCAGTTTGTGTGTAGCAGATATCGTCTCAACCTCAAATTTATATCCGAGGTGAACAATTCTGTGTCACTCCTTTCTCCAAGGTCATTTCTACGGGCCTCTTCTCACCCTTCCTAACTAACAAAATCGTGGCACCATTTCAACACTGACTATCAACATGAGCTATTTCGTGGCAGTGTAGAGTACAATTACATACACGATTGCTTATAAAATAACTATGATTGCTTATGTAATACATATTGTACATGATAAAACAACACAGTACAGTCAAACCTGCTTGAGCGGCCACCTGTATTAAGCAGCCACCTGTCTTAAAGGGTCACCATAATATTATATCAAATCATAAATTTTAGTGCATAATGACCTGTATTAAGCAGCCACCTGTCTTAAGAGGCCACTTTTAGTTACTCCCTTAGGTGGCTGCTTAAGACAGGTTTGACTGTATTATAATTATAGAGAATAATGACCGTTAGATATCATTTATCTTGCAATGAGTTGTTTCATTTGGGTACATTTTCAAACAATGATTTGCATTGATATATATATAATGGACACGAATATTCTATTTCTTTCATACACTAAAATACCCGTGGGATTTTCAATACAAATCGTGATTTCCAACTACAAATAACTGCGATTTATTCTTTAAAGTGACATGTATACAGCAAAAACAAATTTGTTTAGACCAATAGGCCTACTCGATACTCGTCAATTCCAATAATCTGTAAACAACAACAATTCCAATAATCCGTACACAACAACATAATAACTAGTCAATTTAAGCCTACTGTACACAGTAGTTTTTATGTTTAAATGCATATATCGAAAACTACATCTTTTCAGCAAACCGGCCACCGTGGTTAACGTTGCGGGCTTCAGGCTGGTAGGTACTGAGTTCGAATACCATTCGTGGCATATGGGATTTTTAATCCAAGTATCGACTCCAACCCAGAGTGAGTGCTCCGCAAAGCTCAATGGCCTTAGTATGTACTGTCCTGTCTGTGGGAAGTGCTACTTATGAATTCGGAGTACCGGGTTTTCTCTATCACACTAACACTAACTTCTGTCCTGGACAGGCAGTCGAGGAAGATGGACTGCGTGACCATGGTTGACGTGTTTGAACCTTAATTGGACGTAAAATAGTTATAACTAACTAATTTGTTCAGCTAACATAATTTGCACAGTGTCTTTGATATAGTCTGGTGAACATATTTCGTAGAGTACTGTTGTTAAAATTATTTAGTAATGAAAAGAAATCAACGTTGATTTTGATTTGAAACATATTTTATTGTTTTATAAAAACAAATGGATTAGGCACAAGTATACATAATACATAATAGACGGCAATAACAATAATACATAGTAATATTATGTTTATATAATATAATATAACTTGAACAGAAATTAATATTTTCTAAATGAAATAGGAAGGGGAAAAACAAAAGTGAAGGAAAGAAAAGATGAAAAGTAAAGAAGAAAAGAAAGTTCTCTATTTGTTCGATAGTCAGACAGCAGGTT
>JAULBR010107843.1:0-20366 GCA_032355825.1 Melanodrymia aurantiaca | reverse complement strand
TTTCGCTGTGGAGGATCGATCTCTCGACCCATCCCGCCACAAGCGGACATCTTACCTCTGAGCTACATCCCGCTCCTTGATTAAAAGAATACCCCTCGCATGTCTTGTAATATAATAATAAAGTATAAAAATCCCACGTACGCCTCTGATTTTGCACTTTTATCAACTCGTACTGACTTATATATTATATCACATGACACTCGTGGGTTATCCTCTATTTATTTTGCACTTGAAAGACGAGACGAGAAAAATGTTTTTATTATCTGGGTAGGCTTACTTAATTGTTGAACTTTATGTAAACCTTCACAAACATATTAACCTCATACAATAGGATCAGACATATTCTTTTCAAAAGCCATTCAAATACATCAGCGAATTCCAGATCATTACAATGTCTGTTGCATTACCAGAAATGTAAACAATAAAAATGTAAATGATGCCTCACTTTTTATACAAGGGATATAGGATAAGGATAAAATGCCACCGTTTATGACTATAGAGCTCAATAAAAAGAACAAAGAAAACGTGTACGTGCATGTCGCTATAGAGTCAGTCTGACACATGACCACATTACTGTATATGTACACACACACACACGACCATTTATCTCTGATGCATGAATGCATGATATAATTGCCTGCTGATAAAAATTGTATTAAATATATTGACAGCATTGTTGATTTAATGTTAAATCATTTCTAGAACTATATGAATCACTGCCAAAAGTTCCAAAAAAAATCATAAAGCATGTGATTTATATCTCAACTAACGACTACTCATTATTTAACTTGCATGTCATTAGCAGTGGCTGAATTGAACAGAAAGTAAGCAGGACCTCCATTATACTCGGAACATTGTCACTGAAATTTATGTCCTGCCTGCCTGACTTTAGAAATAAAAACAATTCAAAAGAGGACTTGTCACATCAGATGTTAAACAGAGCCTGTACTGTACAATTGGTACAAAAAAGAACCCATAACCAGTTCTATTTAGAAGTCAGAATTCACAGAATCTGTACTCAAGCACCAAACAAGTCTCTGGTTTTTTTTACTCTCCATGTGGGCAAATGTACGTAAAATATTTGTCGTTGCTAGTACAAAAAGGTTAGCTCATGTGGTGGCAGCACATGTGTCCAAATCACTGTTTGAAAACCATACAACATCCAATAAGAAGATAAATGTAGTCTGTTTTCATTTAAGCAATATTTAATAGATTTTATATTGCAAAATGAAAGTTAACACCGAACACGTTCATAATGTTTTATAATATAACCAACCATACGATGTGAAGATGATGCTGTAATCAACTGTTTTACTGACATCATAGTTTTTGCGATGAGTACATTTCATAACAATGATGGTAGCATTAATATTCTGTGTTTGCTCTACATTACTTAAAAGTAACCTTATTTAATATTGTAGAAACTGTTTTAAATAAAAGCATTGATGGTAGTATTATTAAGTAAACAAACTTTAACATGCTTATCAGCTACAGTGTTCTGAATCTTGCTATTCAATATAATTTGGTTATTTCAGTAAAATTCCCTTTTTAAGGTGCCATCACAATGCCATGGCAATGTGAGTTTGTGATGGCAATCAAGTGTTGTAAAATTGTCCTAATTTGATTTCGAGCACTACCTACTGCTACTAGCAATCTATCTCCATCTTGTAAACGTATCAATGTCCCTATTTGATTGCCAGAATCGCTTCCAGTGGGTGATAGTATCCGTTTTATGCTGCATTTTATGCTGCATGTGTTAGAAGCTATAGTCGTAACCTGTCTTCTGGAAAGCTATTTGTCTGCAAGATAAACCTCGTTTTATCTTGACTTCACGTTTTACAGCCTACTCTTTTCACCTTTATAATGCAGCCACCTGCCAAGAGAGGACACTTTTATGATTCCTAAATAAGCATGTTTACTACCGGTACAAGGAGCGGGATGTAGCTCAGCGCAGAGTGTCCGACTGAGGTTCAAGAGGTCGATGGATTGATCCTCCTCAGTGGACCCATTGGGTTATTTCCTGTTTCAACCAGTGATCCACGACTGCTCTATCAAAGGCCATGGTGTGTGTGTTTTCCTATCTGTGGGAGTGTGCACATAAAACATCCCTTGCTGTTATTTGGTGAGAGTAGCTTATGTGGTGGCAGCGGGTTTGCTGTAACCAAGTATCGATATTTACCATGCATTTGACATCCAATAACTGCTGATTAATAATTAATGTGTTCCAGTGGTGTCATTAAATAAACCAACTTTATGTTTTATCTTTAAGTTATAACTAACTAACACAATATAACCAGAATTTCAGAGATGCTTAACAAACTTCCACATAACGTAAACCAATAGTAGCAATGTGAGCATGAGATGTAGTTATATATACGGTATATTTAAAGACCATTGATAGATCTACATATATCCGTTTCATCATAAAATCCTTAATCAATAAAAGCACACTTGACTTTTACAAGACAATCAATTCTTGATGAAATATCAGGTATATCTTTGATGTCACATTGAGTGCAGATCTCAGGTGAAAGCAGCAAATAACTGGCTATATAATTTGATGCAGCATCTATTATTTATCCTTGCTGTATAAAACAAACTATTTGTGTAACAGTCTACTGCAGCATCAAGACAATCCAACAGGTTCAATTGACTGTTTGCTTTTTCTACAGTAATTAATGTTTATTATTACCGCAGCGGGTAATGTACTGAGAAATGATGAACACTGGTATAATCTGTCATTTGATTGGGTTGTTATAACTATAACCATAACAACCACTAACACAGACAATGGTAAAATAACATTAGTAGGATGAAGAAAGCGACAAAACGCAACATGATGTTACGTGACGTCACTCACTGAATAGAACCAGCTTGATTCTTGTTTAGTTCCAGTATTATATCGATGTGGCATCAGTTTTAAGTATCACATGAAATGTCTAAATAAGGTAATAACTATAAGGATGACCCAAGTTAATTGTGTTTTTCATTTCATTAGCCATTAAAGAATGGTTGGTTGGCATTGAAAACAACAGAAAACATACAAAAATGTCGGTATATTTATGAATAGATAGCCATAGATATTCCACCATTGATGGACCTATTATCTCAATAAGCCAAAGTACATATCCATGAAGGTGAGGTGAGAGTGATGGTTTGCATACCATACAAGTGAGGGCAGTAAATGGGAAACACACTATTAACTTGGGTCTCTTTAATATTAAACTTCCTACCATGTGTTATCAAGTTGATATCCCTACTTTTCCTTTTAATCACTAAAGGTTGTGGCTAATGAAAATGATTTCATTTGGGACACAAACTTGATGATACATGATAGCTGCTTTAATATCCTGTATTTTCCCCAGAAATGTTAGTAGATAATGTCAGGGTTGAAGCTCTGAATTCTTTGTATTAGTGTATGACGACAGCCTCTAGCATATAAACATACACTGAGATAAATCAGTAATACATGAGATCATTATCCTATATCTAATGCAGAAGCATGCAGACAGATAATAAACTACAGATTGCTATATATATTTATATGTATGTAAATATGAACAAAGTTAAATTGTTCGGAATGGGTGCTAACAATCTCTTAAATAGCCGTTAATCCTTTCATGGTTAAGTTCCACATGGTATGCTGCACTTTAATGTGAACACAACATTTCAACAATGCAGTACCCACCATTAAACATCAGAATCAATTGTATCAGATATCATTTGAGAGTCTGCCACTACTGTTTAGTTTGTCTACCATATATTGACACCCAATTGCGGATGTCTTTTTTTCGTGCTGGATGTCGTTAAACCAACAATTTAATAAATTTAGTTTGCCTAAATTAACATCAAGGTGGCAGATTAATATCCTTACAAAGTACTGTGGTGATATATTATCTACATTTTTTTTCTCCGTTGTATTCAATACACACTAAGAAAAAATTAGACTGATATTCCATAAGCTTCAGATTCCCGTTAATATGACAATAGGATAGGAAAGGTAACATTGATCTATAAAATACATGTACTGACATTCAACTCAGAAAACTAAATTTAATTTATTGTATCAATACGGTAATCTAGAAGGTTGCTCCAACTATAAAAATATATTTATCAATATTTTATGCAAATGTATGTCAAACAAAAACATATTTCATTGTAATACTGCACTGATGCGGTATACGATTCATGTAATAATTGTAAATATCAATAACTGAACACTCTACGACAGTTTCCCACAAGTAATACAATAATACACATGAGCATTCATGTGCAAATGGCTTAACCTGTTGATTAATTAATTAGCCAGCAAATTACTAGGCAAAATGTAGGCTAAGACAATCTATATGAATGGTTGAATGAACCATTGGTTTTCAATGACTGTAAAATACTGATAATTATAGATGGCCAATAATATAATGACACACTTACAGTGAACCACAAGTAGTCATTACCGTATCTCTTCACCTATAGGTAAAGATTTTAGCATGAAAATATTCTTTAAAAACTAAGGTGATCAGTTTATAAGAGACAAGGTCACATTCGCAACATTATTTTTCTAGGTGAAAATCAATGTTCGGAATTTAAAATTATTTTTTTTACAAAAGATGTCACTCGATTAATTGTCCTGACACTTATGGAATGGTAATGTATTTGTGCTGTTTACACACTCCCTTTCATCTTTCATTGCTAATATTACTCAATAAATGCAATTATTTATTCGCTTTAATAAACATTGTTCAGTTTTTTTTTGCTCCACCTTGAGTTGCTTTATAAACCTGCTTAACGTACGTCGGTAAACACAAAAATACTCCCAGTGTGTGTAAAGTTCCACTAATGAACACGGGCACCGGTTAATTGGCTTACTAATAGACACACAACAGACTATGTGAGCTCTTAATCCTTTGTGTTTACTCTAATCCAGAGAATCAGGTCTTTGTCCAATAATTCCTTAGACGTAAATATGTACATGAAGTTTTGTCAAATATCCACAACACTATCCACAACACTATAGTGTAAAACTATCCATATACTGTAAAACTAGTATTATTTGCGGCTGTAAATTTGATGATTTCGATAAAACAATCAACTCCCTACATGCATTTTTCGCTTTGCAACTCAATATGCAAAAAAAAAAAAGTAATTTATTTAACAAATAGTTCTTTGGCATATGCTTTTGGGAATAAACTAGCATGCTCCACACGACTGCTACCATGTGAGGTATTCACAATCCATTAATTGAGTAGCTTAATGGAAAACTGTGGTTTTCCTAATAACTTACAATAAAGTTGTTACGTAATTGCCCCTTAAACCAGTGAGGTTAATGAAAGCTGCATAACACACAGAAATACGCGGACCCTGGATATTACATTTATGTCTAGAAATAGCAAACCCATATATATTTTAGTCTCTTATCTTCCAAGAGTGGGATGTAGCTCAGGTGAAAGCATCCACCTAAGGCTTGATGGGTCCAAGGATCGATCTTTCTAAGGGGACCTATTGGGTAACTTCCCATTCCAACCAGTGATCCGTAGTGTGTGCTATTCTGTCTTGAGGGAAAGTGTACATAAAAGATCCCTTGAAGAGTAGTTTATGAGGCGGCAGCGGGTTTTCTCTGTCACCAAGTGTTGATATAACATTAACATCCACTAACCGCTGATTAATAATCAATGTGTTCCAGTAGTGTCGTTAAGCAAACAAACTTTATCTTATCGTCCAAGAACATGCTAAATGGAGCATGGTTTATTCATTTTTAATTCAATACACAACTTGATAGATTGCAATGCATTATTATATGTTGTGCAAGTCACAACTGGCTGTTCCATTTATTGCCTAGCAACATAATGTATAAAATAATAAACCGTGGACTGATATTCACTCAAACCATTATAGTTTGTTTTCACGCACATGTGGATGGTGGGGAGAAAGGCAGTAATTTAACCTTGGATAGATTAATTGACTAAATATAGTACTTGTCTGCACAAGTAAAATAATAATGTATATAATTTTTTTAGTTAAGAGCTTGTTGGGTAATATAGTAAATTAATTTCTATGGCAGTATATGCCTTTAAAAAACAGCTGCCACGACATGGACTACCAATAGCTAATAACAACAAGGGATCTTTTATGTGCACTTTCTTAGACAGGATAGCACACACAACAGTCTTTGATGGCTGAAATGGGAAATAACCCAATGGATCCACTGAGAAGAATCGATCCTTTGACCCATCAAACCTCAGGCTATGTTCCACCATTGGAGACAAAATGCAGCAATAGGAAGAGTGGGTCATAGCTCAGTGCAAGGGTGGCTAAGGTTGAAGGATCAATCCTCCTCAGTGGACACATTGGGTTACTTCTCATTCCAACCAATGGTCCACAAAGGCTGTGGTGAGATTCCCTGCTGCTAGTCAGTAAGAAGTGGTGCATGGGTAAACTTGACATTGGAATAACTTTTTTTAATAAACAGAACCCAACCACAAGCTTCAAAAATTAGGTAAAATAGATATGAATGATTTTTATACTGAGTGCAATGCAAACAACAATAATTTAGTTTGTCACTTGTAGACTGGAATTACTTTTAAATAGCCTGCTTCACAGGAACCCCCGCTGAAAATCAACATTCAATCACTTTTCATCTCGCTACAAATTAAATCTGTACTGTTGTAAACTTTTGTAAATTGATTTAGATTATTTAATTAAATCGATCTAGCGTATGCTAGAACACATTACAGCCTTTGACGGACCATGGATCACTGGTTGGAATGACAAATAACCCCACGGGTCCACTGAGGATCGATCCATCAACCTTTCGAACCTCAGTTGGATGCCCATGTGCAGCACTACGCCCCGCCACAATGAGCAGAAGACATTTTCCATTAGTGGCTTGGTTCACCAGCAAAAGATGATACCAGTAATTTAAAAAATAAATAATGTATACATCAGTAACCTTGTGTACTTTAAAACTTGGTTACTCAAAGAAAACGACATAGAGATATTGATGTCACACAACGTATCAGATTTTTTATGTCATTCACGGTTATTGAAAAGCATTATTCTCTCACATGATACCCATTTCGTACAATCAGTGCAACACACATTCTCTCGCATAATAATCTCTTATCTCTATGTATCACACAGATTTCAATATGGAATTAGTGTCTAGTTTTATGGATTTTTATCACACGTTTCATTGCATCTTGTTGGTTAATTTGTGAGAAAAATATAAACTTACCAAACAAGAGCCAAGGTGTGTCGTCGGTTTCGCAACCGGTGTAGTTGTAATTCTTCCAATGATCCTTTTTCAGCCTGCATGTTACTATTTGGATGTTATGGCCGCTTTGGTAAATCCAATGTTTAATTCTAATGCATATATTTAAACAGCATTCCTTTCATGAACTTTTGCATAAGCTTGAAATCATCAACCAATCCAGTCGAAAAGTTCGTTTCATCTGATCTCATAATACAACCGAACACTGATTCAATAACATTTGCATATACGGAAAATTCTTCAACACGTTTGATTCATCGGAGAAAGCTGTTTTTCTCTTTCTAACTCCATAAAGATATTTTTTCCTGGTTATCAGTATGGAGTATCTGCAAGTCAGGGCTGCGTGAAAAGTTTACAATTAACAGGTTTGGTCTGTCAAACACTCAGTGGTGCTGTGTGCACTGACGAGCATATCCACTTGGAGGAAATTAAAATCATTTGGCAGAAATGGCAAAACTCACTGCTCTCTACCAAGGTAAACAAGTACAAATCTTTAAGTTCACTAGAAACCCACTTCAGTCCTCAACAGAAGTCGAACTTGGTCAACATAGAATTAAAGGATTATTGAAGAAAAAGAACTTGATATCCATTACTGAACTCCAAACAATTGATATACCAAACAGGATGTTTGACTGTTATGTTACATTAGCAGCATTTAAGAAAAAAACGCTATTACTTTAACTAATACATATAAACTAAACCAAAATATATACACATATAACTAATCCATAAATATAAGAAATATAGATTTGCACGTATTTTTGTTCCTTTTAAAACTGAAAGTAGAAATTACGATGGTTGCGTAAATGAGCAATACATCTCCGTCATGTTTTGCTTCAAATCCAAAACGAAAGTGTCTCCAGTTTTATTTCCCAATCTGCACCACTCACATTACGCTATGATGTATCGCACAATCCAATAGGCAAAGAGATCAGTGTGTAGTAAACCCATTACCCGCTGTCCACTCACCATTGTCAGTGTCAGCGCGGGATCGAAGGACTGAAAAGTTACTCACTCAAGGCAAATACCTGTGGTGCAAGATCCTTTACTAGAAAGAATTCCTACATGCTTGTCAAGTGAAAATAAGCGCTGCAATTTCTTTCACATAATTCCACCTGAAAGCATGGTCTGCAGTGAATTCTGTTTGTGAATAGTAGCAGCTGTGATGAACGTAGTCAATGCAGTACATGGCCAGGCGTGTTTCATTATCAGAAGATTGTTTTGCATGAAAGCTCAGTCCAATGAATAGCCTAGCACATGGAATGATTACTGTGAAATTATTAGGAGATACTAATCCAAATTATTACATCCATATGATGGCAATTAATTTTCACAGTATTAGTAAACATATAGCTTGGTTTGTTTACATTTTCCATCAAGGAGAGAGCAGGTCAAGCAAATGAAAATGATTATCAAAGGTTAAAATGTTTATAACATGTAAACACACATTTGTAAATATTTACAAAAAAGCCTTAATGGCAGGTACAAAGGTGAGTGATAAGAGGTTAATTCACATGGAATAAAACCCAGTGTAGTTATCAATGAAATACGACTCAGTTTATCTTATTGAGCCATGTTAAAAATAAAGTAACAACACTACTGGAGCATACTGATTATTAGCTATGGACTATAAAACACATTGTTATGTTGACACATGGTCTCAGAAACCTGCTGCCACCACATAGGCTACACTCGGCGATGAGCAACAATGGGTATTTTATTTTCATTTCCTAGACAGGAACACACTAGTCGTGGATCACTGGTTAGAACAAGAAATAATCCAATAGGTCCACTGAGCAGAATCGATCTTTCGACTTCATCCATGTCAAGGGGATGACCTTGCACAGAGCTACGGTCCTGCATCCATGTTATTACGGAAGTCAGGCTCAGTTTATCAAAATGCTATTGACCCATGCATGTTCAGTGGTTACAGAGACAAGTTCAAATTGATCACCTGAGGTTGAGCACACACCAAAGCCATCCTATAATATACCAATCGGGATATCAATCATATTTCAAAGGCTTTATTTCACCTTGTTTGTATTTCAGCTCATATGCATATCTGGGCAACAGAACATCATTTCATTACTTAAAGCCCATTTGTCATAATCAGCCAAGTCATTATCAGTAGTGCATGGTAGTGGTTTAGCACATCTTTATTTGTAGGAACAAAATATTTTGTACGATCCTTAAAGAAAATCATTAACCATTTTTGTGTGAAAATTAAGCGCAATTACATGGCAATGAAGTAAAGCTAATTGTACGAAACTAAACATTATGTTAGCAGAAGGAAAACACTGTCCTTTAAATATCTACATAATTGCATACTTTTATTATATGATTATAATTAACACAAAATGTCAATAGTCAAAACTGTCTAACTAGCTATTTCAGACATAATTATACATATAAAATACTAGAACCTTGCCAGCAAAATAATCATCTTCAGACAACATTAATAAGCATACAAGTCTTAATAGTCTTAATACAGTTTCCAACATAATACACAATAATTACGTCCATGGACTGGTGTCACATTTTTATTCACAAAACAAAATGGCTGTGCTTGTGATCTATGCTCACCTGTCACCCGTTGGGAAAGACTTCCTAATCCCACCACCCCACCCCCACCCTAATGTTGTCATGGAATGAGTGTAATAATATGAATTTCATAAGATATTTTATGTACTATAAAAACATGTTTTTAAATAGTAAGGGTGAGGATTGGGTGGGGGGGGGGACTTTAGACTTCATGGTAATGTCCCTTTGAACCTGCCTTGTGCAAAGGTACCCATTTGGCTTTGTCATTTAGATTCCTTTGAAAAGCAAGTCCAACACTAACGAATTGCAAATTAAGAGTAGCTGTGAGGAGTTGCTTACATGCAGACGCAGGCAGATTGGAGATTTTCAGTACTCACTCCATTCTGTAAGCACATACAGTGAAGTCAAAAGGTATCAGGGCTGGCAGTAATCAAACATGTTGATAACACTCAAACTAGTATTCATTACCACAGTGTATGCAGTTGACACCATTCATGGGGAACATTGATTTCGTTTTCAACGTGACCTCTGCATTTTGCAAGTCAATACAGTTATACAATTATATGCCCCAGCTTGTGTGTTTAATAGGCAGGTTCCTCATAAAGGACACAGAGGTGTGTGTACTAGGCAGAGGTTTGGGTTGGGTTGTTTTTGGTGTGCTTCAATCAGAGAACTGTTCAAGCACACCTGTCATGGGCACAACCTATGACATCGCCAGAGAGTTCTGTCCGCGACAGGGTAGGCAGAGTGATAGTTGTGGTTTATAGTTATGAAACAGAGGTATGATTGGACTAAATTTCAGTAATTATTGCAGTGGGTGTCAGTAACTGCCTGAACAGACATCTGAGTAAGGATATGGTGGTAGTCGTTAAACAGGCAAACTAGTAGATGAAAAATTGACTACATTGAAAAATGCATACATAATTTCTGTGAGATTTCATAAATTTGGAAAGATTTTTCTGTCTTACAAAAATGTTTTTTACATCTCTCTCCCACTATCTCTCTCCCACCCACCTCTCTCTCTCTCTCTCTCTCTCTTTGAACTCTGATTAACCCTGTCATCAAAATGAAATGTTGTTCAGATCTTTGAATAGATATTTAAATATATATATTACTACATAGAATCTTTACATGTGCAATATTTTATTAACGTTAAGAGTAAATTAAGAACACACTCAAAATCATTGCCATGTTATGCAACATGATGAAATAATTTCTAGGTGGGATTATTAATGTCTACAGCTGGTTTCATTTTTATTGACTTCTTATTTTTCAGTTTTAGTGCAAAGGTTTCTTCCACCAATTGATTAAGTACATTTCTGTGCAAAAAATCTAAATCCATTATACTAAATATTTTGAAAGAAGGAAGAAATTGCAGGTTATTAGGGACAATGAAATTTGATACCTTAGTCTTGTTTTATTCAAGCTATGCAGTAAAAAGAACTATTTGCCAAAAGAAAATAATAACAAGCATAGAATACAAAAAATTATAAAGCTATCCCATCCCAATTACATCTAATTAGGAATATGCCACCTGTGAAACTGAATATGTCACCTGTGAAACTGAATATACCCATTTGAAAATCGATATCCCAAGAACTGCTTTCACACGTACTGTAAATGTCTTTTAGTTTGCAACACACAATAATACTATATTAATCAATAAGAAAGCTTTTATCAACGATTCCATGCCAAAGAAATAATGTAACTATGTGTTAATTAAATTAGATATTGAACATGTGATGCCAATTAAGACGTTCTCACATGTGCATCAATCAACTGTTGAAATCAATAAGGTAGACTCTCAGAAACAGCTGGTTGCTTATAGAGCCGTCACATTTACACAATTCACAAAACGTGTACATGCAACTTATTACATGAAATGGCCCTATTTAAATGACCTACTACAGTTCAAATGTTTATTTTCAGGATGAAAATTCAAGAACACTTCAACCGTGGTTCTATTGAGGAGGTTCGTTCCTTCGACTTCATCCTCCTCAACTAAATAAACCTTGGTTAAGTTAAACAACATAAAAAAAAACGATAAAGTTTGTTTGTTTAACTGGAACACATTAATTAATTATAATCTACTAATGGATGTCTAGACACGGTTACATAGACACATGGAATAAAAAAAACTGCTGTCGTCACGTTCTACTCTTACCAATTAACAGTAAGGAGCCTTTTAGGTGCATTTTCTCAGACAGGATAGCAGTGCCATACACCACAGCCTTTGATGAACCAGTCATGGGTCATTGGTTGGAACAAGAAACAACCCAATTGGTTCATTGAGGTAGAGCGACCTTTCGGTCTTACCCACTTCAAGCTGATGCTCTTGCATTGAGCTGTGACCCACTACCAAGTTTAATGAGGATTACACCAATTCATAGAAATGCTAAATTGTTTATTGTCGTCTTGCATGGTTATTTGCATTATAGCAACAAAATAGAATTTTTTTCATTCCTGTCACAGTTCATGATACGGGGTAATCCCAATTTAATTAAGAAAGAGTCAATACAATGTTATGAGCACAAGTGGAATTTGAACCTACTGCACCGATTCGCATGACACTTGACAGTCCAACACCATAACCGCTCATCCCCTACCAGTTGTTGTTAAAAATACAATATATAGTATTATCAGTAATTTTACAATTGCAACTGGGCTTGTGGTGCACTCAGGGACTTAAATCGACCAGCAGAAACACTGACCCAGGACATATAAATGAAAAAACATTTACAAGTGAGATTTGAACCTACTGCACCCATTCGCTTGGCACTCAACAGTCCAACACCATAACTGCTCCGCCAAATGAGTAGTTGTTAAAAAACAACTCTGATTTACCGTGGTTATAATTTGTACTGAACTAATTTTTTGCAGTAGTTGATAAAAAAAAAGATAAAAGTTTGTTTAACGACACTACTGGGAATATAGATTATTAATTATTTATATTGGATGTCAGAGAAAACCTGTTGCTGCTACATATGCAACTCTTCTACAAATAACAGAAATGGATCTTTTATGTGCACTTTCCCACAGACAGGATAGCACACCATGGCTTTCAATGGACCAGTCGTCAATCACTGGTTGGAATTGAAAATAACCCAACGGGTCCACTGAGGAAGATCGATCTGTTGACCTATTGAACCACAGGAGGACGATCTACCGCTGAGCTACCGTAATTGAAGTTAGTCTGACCCAGCCGATAATCCTGTGCTTCAGTGTAAATTACAGTGTTTCTAATTATTTATGCATTTTGCTATGTAATTTATCACAATTTCATACTGCATGGTTTATGAACGTATATTGTATAACAGCTGGTAAAACAATTATGTATATATACAGAAATTATAGATTTATGCGAGAGGAATAAAAATTATGCAAAATTGAAATGCATACATTTTGTAACAGCTACATGGTGTGGTTTAACTGAGGGTGAGAGGCGGGCATGCATGCATGTTAAATCATTCCTGGATCATATAATTTGCATTTGGTTTAAAATGTGAAATATGTTCATCATAAATTTACATTATAATACTATAAAGTTCACACAATTTATTACCTCGAGGTTAGTGGGACAATCGTGGGAGATAAATCGATCTACCACAATGTGATGAACAGGTCATGACCGGTGAAAAGAACGCCTTTGACGTCGCAGACTATCGCAGATTATACGTTGTGTGATGTGCGCCTACATATGACAACGCATAAAACACCAACGAGTACAAACAAACAACGACTTTACTAAACAAGAGACAGGTAACAAGTGACATTCCCGGGATACAATGCACTTGGGAACACACGAGACATGCACGCGCGCGCACACACACGATTAACTCTACAACATTACACGATATGATACGACAAGTTCATACAGACGAACAGTGACTTGTTACTGCCCACACTAGTATAACGAACATGCACTAAAGACTAAAGTTGTGATATGTAGACCATTTGGCTGGGGCAGATGGAATGTTGCCCATTCCTGTCTCCTTTCTGTTGGATTCTGGCTCTATGTCAGTAATGGTAAATGTATAAGAAAAGGAAAATGCAAAAAGGGGAATATTTTTTTTTACCGTTTCTGTTCCTACCCTACGTCTTACATCAAAGCTCTTGTTATGAGAATTTGAGCATTGATGTGACCAGAAATACTGCATACAGTCTATCATGTGTTTTAAGTTTGAAACACGCACCCCTTAGACATGACTGGCATGGGGTAGGCATTATATTAGGAATGGTAAAGTATACTGAAATGGAAAATATTCACATTTTTCTTATATATGTATTTTATATATGTATATACATGATAATATATATGTATATATATATCATTTGTATTGCATATGTAAAGTTTTTAAAATATATTTAATCATAAACATAAAATCTGATTAGTTTTTAAAATACATTTTATCCTATGTTCGAAAATTTCAGCCACAATGTACATATTTTTGTGTTTCCTTACATGACCTGTTTTATATGTAGCTATTGCATTATGGATCTGCTGTCTTGTCATTTTATTATGCTGATACAACTATTTTTTACAAATATTAAAATGACTCATGGTTTTTTCCCCCGTATATTGCTTTCATTTTTTAATTTGTTTTATTTTGTATAAATTAAGTTTTAAAATTGTATAAATTAAGTTTTGAAATTAAGTTTGAAATCACCTGTATATTTATGGCATGTCAATCATCCATGAGTATGTCCGTCCGTTAACTTCTCAAAAACTGGCAGTCGAATTGAAATTAATTCCACAAACACAAAATTTGAATTTGTATTTTTTGGTATTGTCATAATAAATATAGTGACGATGTTTAATTTTCAGGTGTAATGGTACAGTGATAAAAGGTCCATATGATATCACAGACTAAAGATGGCCTTTTATTACTATTCTCTGTTAATTTAGTATCTGCAATGCTTAGAGAATAGAGATGTGTTGTATTTGGGCGATTCCAGATTATATAACTTGCTATTCCACGGAGATACAGTACATAAATAATTTGAATTATTTTTCCAGTTTATTTTGCATTTTCAATTTTCTACAAGAGATGAAACAAATTACATGTAGCTAGAAAAATGGATCTATTCCTCTAACAGAAACCAAAATCTGTTCGAGTTCTATTCGATCCACATTGGTCTTGCACTTTTTTTGGAACAAAAAGTTCAAATTGCCAGCAGACATTCTACTGGTAAATTCATACTCAAAACATGACAGTACTGTTTAATTTTCAATAGTTATATATCGTTATATGTATACTGTTGTTTGTAAATTTGAAAAGTGATCCCAGGTTTAAAATACTTCTATCGAGTATCAATACCTAGAAAACTTTTGAGTCTGTAATGCGATTTTGTTGTTTTCTATCTACCAGACTATTATATTAAAATTAAGTTAAAGTATGTTAGTAATTTTGAAAATTTATTTAGTTCTTGTGGAGTTTTTAAAACGTGGAACATTTTTTTAAAATCTGGATTTGAATTATGTCTGAGTGTATGCGACTGTATGTTTGTTAAAGTGGTTTTGGTCTGAATGTAAGTGGTACAGTGTTTTGTTATCAGTTATGTTATGTACAGATAAAATGAGTTACAATTTCTTTTCTAAAAAATTGCATTTCTAAAATGTAAAAAAAAGATGTATTTATATACATATATATATGTGATAGTTCGACCATGAATTTTATGAATAAACCTTTTCTTTTTCTATTACATGAATGTATTTTGTTGGTTCCTATTAGTATTACGTAAATACATTATGATTACCTATATCAAAAGACAAATGCACAGATTGCGAGATATTAACTGTGGCCACCAGAATAAAGTAACAAATTAAGAAAAGTCACTCAGCACAGGAAACTGCAAGGTCCGTTATCAACATACTTAGTCAATCAGCTTAACAGCCAGGATGCAACTTTGAGTAACGTGTCAAGGTTAAGGAAGTGAATAATCATAAAACACTATGCAGCCTGAAATTGAAAACTTCTCACACATTGTAATTGGCTTTATATAAAATCAAAGACTGAAGAGTTGTCTCGCAGATTGGCATTGAGTGCTCTATTGTTTAGTCTCCATAGCCAGACAATTGGTCGCCATGACAGGTGATAACTGGGTCTGGCCATTTGCTTATCTGTTTTAAAACAAGAACACTTATCTTATATACTAGTATAATTTGGATTTTGCAATATATAATATTGATTATATGAAATAGAATACTAATATTTAGTTTCTATCCCTCATTCAGTCATTCATTGTGGCTCTGTATTAGTATGCATGCTTTTTGACGTGTAATAAAAAAGACATTGTCGCAAGCTAGATTGGTCAAACCTCGAAAATAAGAAACCTGTTAAACCACATTAGCTAAATGTCAAAAATAAGAAACCTCGAAATGTATTTTGTCTTCAAACCACGAAAATTTGAAACCACGAAAATTCCTGGTTATACAGTATTGGTATTCGAATTATTATTATATAATTATTATACTTATTGGTTAATTTACTATTCTGAACTATACTTTGAGTCTGAGTAGCTCGAGTTGTAATACTTGTAATGATAAAAAGATCACTTTAGTCACATGTATGTGAATACCCATTATATTTGATTGTATTCCCTATAAAATGTTACCATCACAACATTGAAAGATAAAGCTCTAATGATGATTAACTGTTGATATTTTCAGCCAGAGGTTGTAAAGGCATTTGCCTCTGATCCACGCATAATTACCCTAGCTGAGTGTTTCCTGAAGTCTGGTGATAAACTGGTAACTTTTGTATACATATCTTCTCTTCTTCTAACACCTGACTAGTTGTCTCGTGTTCGTGAAGTGCCAGTTTTAGGGATAACTATATCTATCACAATCAACAACTCCCATTTGGTTACAGTCCAGCTATAAGGGATTTTTTTTAATTGACCGACTAATTGGAATCTTGACCAAATCTGCATATGGATCCCCATTCACCCCTCCCGATTGGTAAAAAATACAGATTAATTGTTACTAAATGCACTGAAAATCAGTGAATTGTGAAACTTGATACATTATAGTGTCATAGATACACATTGAACATTTATGATGTACAACAGTAAAGTACAATAAATTTTATAATATTCTGCAAATGAGGTACCGGTATACAATTAATTAAGAATACGTTGTAAATGTAAACATTGAACATGTGTTGACATCTTTTATTCAGTTATATTCCTGTCAGTGTTAATAAAACATTGATTTGTGTTTTGATTTGTACTCCATGACCAATTTTTATATTCTGAGTGACATTAAAAAAATATTCTGAATCCAAAGTTGTGTCCATTTTTGTGTGTACTGTTATGCATCTATTATTTCATTTGACCAATCAATGCATATATCATTCTGATGTACCTTTTCAGGATTGCCCAACTCTACGTGAACTGGCGACTGTTGTGTATCAGTGCATTACACAAGACAAACCTGGTGCTATTGGTTCACATTTTGTTTTAGAGCAGGTCAGTATTAAAATTCTCTTTGAACCTCTTGTGCACATAAGTTAGCACCTAATTAAGATAAGGTCGTAAGTGACAAGGTAACAACATGTCACGACTTTATGTGAATCAGGTAACGAAGTGGTTTTTTTCCTTTATATGTCCTGGGACGGTGTTTCTGCTGGATTATGTAAGTCCCAGAGAGCACCACAAGCCCAGTTGCTAACGAAAAATTGCTGATAATACACTGATGTCGACGGATAAATTGTCATTCTTTTTTAAGAATGGCTGGTTTGTCCGAGTGGTTTTGGTGTTGGACTGTCAAGTGCCATTGGAATCGGTGCAGTAGGTTCAAATCCCACTTGTACACATAAGTGTTTTTTATTTGATATAGTTGTAAATTTGTTAAAGAATACATAAATGACAGCTTATTTTGCCAGTAGAGGGTGCGGCAAACGAAATGACAAACGTAAACATTACAGTTGCCCATGACCGGCAGACTTTCTGATTATTGTAACCTCATTTTCTCATAGGCAAATATTGATAACATCATACTGAGAATGATGTAATCTTTTAACATCCAAGCATTTAGTTATAATTAAAAACTACTTTGTCTTTCTCATGTTGGTGGTGACAATTGTACTCTTAATGTTAGATACAAGACGTTGGTGACTTCTTGTTCATAAAACCCACATTGAATATTGCTTTTATTTATTTGTTTGATGGTAATAAAAGTTGTTTTCTTAATGGCAGTTGATCAAACAATGTGAAGGTGGTATTCAGCCGATGGGTGTGTGGCAACTGAAGTTTGTGCTGGCCTACTACATGTCACGGCACAGGATCTGCAGTCTAGGAGACGAGCAGCCCAAGCAGCTGCTGGAGATGGAATTCCTACTCTATTTGAAGCATCACGTTGAAAACATCCTGGACAAGTGGGAAGCAGGTATGTAGTTAGTGAGATGGAATTCCTACTCTATTTGAAGCACCACATTGAAAACATCCTGGACAAGTGGGAAGCAGGTATGTAGTTAGTGAGATGGAATTCCTACTCTATTTGAAGCACCACGTTGAAAACATCCTGGACAAGTGAGAAGCAGGTATGTGATTAGTGAGATGGAATTCCTACTCTATTTGAAGCATCACATTGAAAACATCCTGGACAAGTGGGAAGCAGGTATGTGATTAGTGAGATGGAATTCCTACTCTATTTGAAGCATCACATTGAAAGAATGTAGTTAGTGTAGTTGACTAGGCATTTTATAGACATGGATCCTGGCTATTCCAGAACTATTTTAGGCCAGTAAACTTAATTAAAACTTGATGATTATCGAGATAAAAGCACTATTCAAACAATGGCTTCCTACACAAAAACTGTAGTCACTTTTAAAAAAAGCCTTAAAAATATTAATACATGTAATATACTTATGATAAATAATGATCTTTCCTAAAGCATCAGCGATATGTGATATTATACTCACATGTATATTCTGTATGGCATTACAATATTTATTAATCCCTCATTTCAAAGTATTTGCATAAATACTATTTTTAATTATCCAACTGTTTTTTTCGTCACAGATAACATGGATATTATTCTGAAATACTTGAGGAACGAATCGCTGAAAGGACAAGAAATTGCATGTTTGTCAGCTTTCATTTCTTGGTTCGACATTCCTAATCCCAACTTCTTGGACACCGTTCTTATAGAAGGTATGAATTTTTGTTATTCCTAATCTTATCTGATAATGGTAACTTATTCATTTGCCAAGAGAGATTTCAATTTATTGTTTTAATAATAATAACAGTTTAAAATTAACCTGCAATATTGTGAAGTAGTGATACCCATTTTACATGTTACAGCATAATTAAATAAGACTTACCATTGTGTTTACCAGGTCTACTGACACTACCAGCTCTGTGCAAACAACTCCCAGGTCTTAAAGTTACAACTGTTTTCAAGATATTGTCAGCATGGAAAGCTGGAACATGACAAAACATTTTAAGAGGAAGTAATCTATGTAAAGAAGAAGACCAATGAAGATGTCTTTCTGTGCATGTTACCAGATGTGGTAAACTGTGATATTTGCAAAATGTTCAACCATCCCAGATCTGTGCAAGAATCCTGGAATTTTGCTACAAATCCAGATTTCCTGTCTGGGAATTCATTTTGCTATTTTGATAATAAAAACAAATCAACAAGCAAATACAACAATAAAATCATTCATTTGTAGATATGGGCCCCGTGGTTCGAATCCTGGGTTAGCGCTAACACTGAGTTAAGTGCCAAACCATGAGTTAAATTTAACTACTGATTAAAAATTACATTGTTCAAACATCGGTTAGTGCTAACTATGAGTTAATTACATCCTAACCCAGCTTTTAACTTGTGATTAGCCAACACTGGGTTTAGGAATTTAACCCATAGTTAGTGTTAATCAGTGGTTAAGTTAACCTAGGATGCGAACAACCAGGCTATGGTTAATATGTTTGTGTTGTTACCGTGATATCCTGAAGATGTGTGATAAAAATAACCTGACATTCATATTACCACATTGGAAATCGACCAAGTGAACACAAGTATCATTCTCGTTTACATAATATAGTGAAGAAACAACCTGACTTACAAATGATTGCAAAATATGTTGGTGTAGAACTACTACTATTCTTTTGAATGGTCTTCACTACCATACCATGGAAGATTGTCCATCTGTTCCAGTTTAGAAGCAAGTCGATTTGACATGACGATTGGCTGTCTTGCCACAAGTGGTTTTGGTATGTATCTTCAACATTGCAAACCACTGTCTGTATAACTCTTTCAGATCTGAATTAGATTGTCCTTGCAGAGTCTGTGATTAGTTTAAAGAAGAAAATTAACCAAAATATATTTTGTAATTAAGTATACAAATAAAATTGTTATTGTTGCTCTGAACATTGTTTTTACTGTTTAGCTAAGAAATTAAGACCCCAATGTCATAATAATATTTACCAACTCAATATTTAAATCTGAAACTGCAGCTATAGTACTTATTAACTTATATTATAAGTGGTATTACACCTACCCATTGAGCCTGGCGGAGCACTCACTCTGGGTTGGAGTCGGAAAGTGAGATCC
>JAULBR010107832.1:0-10536 GCA_032355825.1 Melanodrymia aurantiaca | reverse complement strand
CTGGCTGGCATCAGAAATTATGGGTCTGCAACTTTTGGGGAGTAGACCCTTAGAGGAAAGTCTAGTAGCTATACATGCATGACACGGTGCCTGCTATTCAAGGACCCAATTAGAATAATGTAGCCTTAAACGTACACACACTTTCATGATGTAGCCTACACACAGGTATCCAGCCATGCAGGTATTGTACAAGACAGTGTACACACAGTTTAGCTACATACACTCGTTGCATTTTTATAGTTGACTTTGATAAAATTATCTGGTTTGATTTACAAAAAAGACATGGATGACTGATGGTCTGAAGCATGTCAAGTCACTAAGGACGGTGTGTACTTACATCTTATAAGCAGGGGTCGAAATATACACTATTCAGCTATCCCATGAATAGTGATTTTCAAAACTGAATAGTCAACTACATTTTGCACTATTTTATTTTACAGGCTAAATTTTCAAGGTGAGTTAATTTCAAGGTAACCTGTCCCACATGGCCAAATTCAAGGTCAAAAGGTCACCACTGTTTAACCAACCCCTTGTGGAATTACCTTTCTAGAAATATCTATTTCATCAAGATTGACCAATTGGTTACTGAGATATGGTAATTTGAATATTGGCGGTGACGCCAGTTTTGGTCAAAATCGCCAAATTTGGACGGGCCATATCTCGGAAACCGCTAGTCCGATCTCTCTAAAAATTGGAATATTATCGTTTTTAGCCCCAATAACCCCATGTCAAAACTTTGGGTGATTTGACATGGAATGACCCATCTATCGAGTTTACAGACGAGTATACCCATATGGCTCATCCATTCAAAAATAATAAAAAGAAAAAAACCTCCATATTAATAGAATCTATCACCGTTGTGAGGTATAGATAAGGCAATTCCAACCAGAGGAAGAAAATGTTTTTATGTGAAGACCGGGCTTTAGCCTTATCTATACCGAACACAATGGTGCTCGATTCTTTTTCTTGCTTACTGCAACAGCAAAACAATTGAACTGTGTGTCCATTATTAATCAAATCATAAACACTTTGCCTAAAAACTAAATTAATCATACGCTCAAACAATAGTCAAAAATCTCGATAAACACAAAACGTTACAAATTTCTGAAATATACATTAGAAAATGTTATAACATTATACATGTACATGTACAAACAAAAAGATTAAACTTGAATTGACAAACGAAAAAACAGCCAACACTAACAAAATGAGAAATAGTACCGTAACTTCGGTAACTGGCGTATGTAGAAATCGTCTAGACCCTTGGACAAGAAAATATATTAAAATAGCATTAGATGCGTACGTTAATTTTTTTCGTGCTGGGGTGTCGTTAATCATCCATTCATTCATTTTTTTTGGAGTATGAAACGGAAAGTAAACCTTGTTTTCGAAATACGTATACTGAACGAATTTATGTGTTATCCTTGCGCAGAGGTCAGTTACTGGTTTCTGGAATTTACTGGATTTGACGGTTCAAAAGTAGTTATTTCGTGATAATCTGCAAGGTAATTTCGTACCAACATTATTTGGACCCAAGTAATTCTGTATCATCCTTTATTTTTGGATAATTTGTTGCTGTGACTGGTGAACAGAGTAAATAAATAAATAATTAAATACATGTATTGTTATAGTAATTGATATAGTTGATTAAATGTGGAGTGGGGTTGCTGAGGAGTTGGGAGGTTTGAAATTTCTCTTTTGGTAAATAAAAAATGTTTACTTTAAGGTATGGATAGTGAAATAAAGTTCCATCATTTCACCAATGATTATTCTGACGAAGCTGGTGGCTAAAACTAACCGAGCTAGGAAAGTGCCAGACGAAGGTAGGCTGGTGGCTAAAACTAACAGAGCTAGGAAAGTGCCAGACGAAGCTAGGCTGGTGGCTAAAACTAACGAGAGCTAGCTACTGTAAAAATTAATGCAGTCTTGGAAGTTCGCCGACAGGGAGATGTCCTAGATGAATTGGTTGTCCTTGGTCAGCATTGCCTCCAGTTTGGTGCATACCACGGGCAGACTTTTCGTTGGATGCTGGAGAATGGGCTGGGCTATGCAGCATGGTTTGTAGACAGCCTGACACTGGAAAAGCCTTCCAACTCGCCCATCAGTGAGAATAAATTCAATTTTAAGAGATATGTGGAATCTTTTGAAGAAAGTCGGAAGGCAGTGGAAAAGAAGACATCGGAGAGACTCCCAGGTGCAGCAGGCGACAACACAACCATGCCCCATCTGCATCGCCTCTCTCCTCCCTGCTGATTGGACGGAGTCTGTCACCTCAGGCATTGACGTCGAAGGTCCAACATGTCCTCCATCCACAAAAGTCTCATCCTACTCTACTGGGTACTGGAGGTAATCACTAATCTTCTTTTGTTACAATCATACATAAATGGCACTCACTTCTTATAACCTGTAACCTGTAATTATTGTCTAAGCTACAAGTAACGACACAGTAAGGAATGCCATAAATAAACCTGGTCCAATATGATCTGTTTTATTGTATTATGTCATGTATATATGATATCTTGTTTGTATTACTAGTGGTGCATTCTGAGGGTACAGCACAGCCAGTGCCTTTAATGCCCAAGCCTCAGCAGTCCAGTTGGATTGAGCCTACGTCACAACCGTTCGCCGTCTCCATGACGTCACCTACATCAGACGGTCAAGGTAAATTACTACTACTTAACTGTATTGAACGTGACTTGAAATTAATTGTCTGACACCAAAGAAAATGGTTATAGGTAGTAACATAAGTAGAAAAATATTATCTTATTGAGGGATTTTGTTTTTCAGGATTAAATAGTTGTATTGCTTCTGTTGTGATTTCCTGCGTGTGATTTTTTTCTGCTCTTTATTTACAGAGTGTCACCTGCCTGATGAATGGAAGAAGACCCTACCAGAGGTAGATCATCAGTGGATCTCCAGGGCTCTGTTCAGGGTGTCCGGTAGTGGCAAGATGGAACTAGATTTCGGCAAAATCGACAAGCTCAGGTGGTATCCGCCACAGCCCGCTTTGGTTTGTAACCAGCCTCCCCGTGTTGACCGGTACTTCGCTCAACGCCTTCTTCTCTGGATGCCCAAGAAGTTGTGGTCTGTTCGACTTCACTGCCCACAACCAGCATGTGAGAAGAAAGAGCTTACTTCTGCCGGGATGTATTCTCGTGTGCGCCAGGTACTCGATATTGACGGATATTACAACTTGGCTACCCAATACCTAGAGTGATCCCTCTGCAAAAAGGTCATCAGCTGGAGTGACGTCATAATCAAGCAACTCTACGTCGGCCACAGAATGCAGTTTCCAGTTATCCTGACATACAAGTATGCCTGTGACATTCGTGTCATTAGGATGCTGAGGCAGAGAGGTCTGGGGAATAGCTCCACCCAGTTGCAGAAGACGTTGACAGAGCAACACAGTGAGGCATGGCTGCAAAAGACTGCAAACTACCTTACCGACTGCAAGGCCTTTGTGGATGCCAACATCAACAGGCTGGTGCTGCGACCTTCTTTTAAGGAACCGCCAGCTCTCAAGTATAAATGGCTACCGACGGCATACTGCCACGACGTCATGCTGAGGTTGGATGAGGTGAAGTCCATCACTTCAACATTCGGGGAGGTGCTGAAAATGGACTCTACAAAGAAGGTAAATATCTCCCAATAATAATGTTCCTGTATAATATAAATAATTTTTAAATAAACTTTGCATGTGGGATAAGTGACAGAACTTGCATGAAATGTACAGTTGTTCCTTTGTTTAACTTTTAATAACATTTTGTATTCGAATTTACAATTTGAATTATTATATTTTTACATATTATCACCCGAAATTTTTTATCTTTTATGTTGTTTTCTTTTTATGTCTTTTCAGGTGGTGAAAAAACTTGCAGGACACAGTGCGGGTACTGCTTCTTGGGCTACTAATGTCGGCAACGAGCACGGCCAAGTCCTAATAAGTGTGCTGACATCCAGTGAGGGCTGTGGTCTTGGATCCATGGTGTCCGGCATAGTCCGCCGGTACGAAAAGGCCGATATTGCTCCACCAAAGCTGCTGTATGTCGACCGTGGCTGCTGTGGGACCGATTCGCAATTGAGGACTATGTTCTCTGCATGGCCAGAACTGATAATTCGCCTGGATATTTGGCACTTCATGCGTCGCTTCTCTGCTGGCTGCTCCACAGATGCCCATCAGCTATATGGAATATTTATGAGTCGACTGTCCCAATGCATCTTTGAGTGGAGTGTGGAAGACCTGGCTGCACTGCGGACCGCTAAGCAGTCGGAACTGCTAAACCAGCATGTGGCCAACCCATCAGAAGCTGATGTCATCAGGCGAATAACCAAGGAGTTGTCTACCCACTGTAGACGTAGAACCAGGGGGTGTCCAACAGACGACCAAGCTCATTGCCGAGCTATTGGAAGCTTTTGATGGAGACCAGGGCCTGGACACCATTGGCATTCCATTACTGGATACGGCCCGTATATGGAGCATCTGGAAAACGCAGAAACTCCAGGATCCTGAGGGTGTTCAGTTGTACACCCAGACTGGCACTTTGGTGAAGGGTACAATTACCTTACCATGCTACAGGATCAACATCCCTTGAATCGTTTCATCTCCATTTGAATGGATTCATTTCAGGCAATTCATTACAGACAGTGCTAAAGACTATTGACCTAAATAGCTCGACATCATATTACCCAAAGATGTATAAAATATGTTTATATATGTGTGTATGTGTGTGTGGGTGTGCGCGTGCATGTTTATATATATCTTTTTATCCTAGAAACTAGGTGGGTTTTTTTAAATATATATATATATTACAGGTACTAGTGCAAGTGACATGCACTTCCAAGCATATTTGCTAGAAGGTTTGGTTCGATGGAATGAAGACAGGGCTTCAACTGCTGTGACTGGTGGTGTTCCAGAGCCACAGACATATAGTGGTCTTTTGCAGCATGCTGTCAATGAGTTGAGCGACAGTGTTCTTGGGAAGAGGTTCAACCCTAGTTTAACACCACCAAAATAGTACACAGGTATGGATAAGTTAATTGTATTAAATTCATATTTCAATTCCAAAATGTTTATCATATTTTATATTTAAGCATTTAATACATTTTTCTTTTTATTATTATCATTTTTATTGGCGAGTGCTATTTTTACAGATATCACCCGAATGGTATGTTTTGAAAATTTTTTATCTTTTATGTTTTCTTTTTATGTCTTTTCAGGTGGTGAAAAAACTTGCAGGACACAGTGTGGGTACTGCTTCTTGGTCTACTAATGTCGGCAACGAGCACGGCCAAGTCCTAATAAGTGTGCTGACGTCAAGTGAAGGCTGTGGTCTTGGATCCATGGTGTCCGGCATAGTCCGCCGGTACGAAAAGGCCGATATTGCTCCACCAAAGCTGCTGTATGTCGACCGTGGCTGCTGTGGGACCGATTCGCAATTGAGGACTATGTTCTCTGCATGGCCAGAACTGATAATTCGCCTGGATATTTGGCACTTCATGCGTCGCTTCTCTGCTGGCTGCTCCACAGATGCCCATCAGCTATATGGAATATTTATGAGTCGACTGTCCCAATGCATCTTTGAGTGGAGTGTGGAAGACCTGGCTGCACTGCGGACCGCTAAGCAGTCGGAACTGCTAAACCAGCATGTGGCCAACCCATCAGAAGCTGATGTCATCAGGCGAATAACCAAGGAGTTGTCTACCCACTGTAGACGTAGAACCAGGGGGTGTCCAACAGACGACCAAGCTCATTGCCGAGCTATTGGAAGCTTTTGATGGAGACCAGGGCCTGGACACCATTGGCATTCCATTACTGGATACGGCCCGTATATGGAGCATCTGGAAAACGCAGAAACTCCAGGATCCTGAGGGTGTTCAGTTGTACACCCAGACTGGCACTTTGGTGAAGGGTACAATTACCTTACCATGCTACAGGATCAACATCCCTTGAATCGTTTCATCTCCATTTGAATGGATTCATTTCAGGCAATTCATTAGACAGTGCTAAAGACTATTGACCTAAATAGCTCGACATCATATTACACCAAGATGTATAAAATACGTGTGTGTGTGTGTGGGTGTGCGCGTGCATGTTTTTTAAATATATATATATTGCAGGTACTGGTGCAAGTGACATGCACTTCCAAGCATATTTGCTAGAAGGTTTGGTTCGATGGAACGAGGACATGGCTTCAACTGCTGTGACTGGTGGTGCTCCAGAACCACAAACCTATAGTGGTCTTTTGCGGCATGCTGTTAATGAGTTGGGCGACAGTGTTTTTGGGAAGAGGTTCAACCCTAGTTTTACACCACCAAGAAAATACACAGGTATGAATAAGTTAATTTTATTAAATTCTTATTTCAAATCGTTTATCATATTTTATATTTAAGCATTTAATACATGTTTCTTTTTTTATTATTATTAATATATATATATACATTGTTACAGGAGTATTTATTCCAACAGACCCGGGAAATACTGGTGTCATTAAAGGATCAGTCTACGGCACTGACCCATGATCAGTTATCCTGAATCATAAAACTCTGGAATGACCTCCACCGCTATGACAAGCGACCCATCAAGTTCTCACCACGCCACAGGACCAAATAGACAACGGGCAGGTTCAAAGCCTATAAAAGCAGTATTGCTCCTGGTGTTGACAGCACTAAAAGGTAAACAATATACGGACACAAAATCGTTTACCCATACTGAACACCAATCATTTTAATTGGCGAGTGCTGTATTTTAATTTCATTTGTATATAAAACACTAACAGTCTATTTTCCCTACAGATGTTTCCTGGGACAAAACTCAAGTCCAGCACAGTGGCCAGATTGTAACAGATATGTCAAGGCCATCATTGTGAAACTCTGCTCTGCCTTTCCATCACCATCAAGGTCTAAATGTGTGACAACAGTGAGATGGACATTGGTCAGCCGAGGATACAATGATATCCAGGAGATGGTGCTCAACAATGCTCGTGTAATGAATGAATGAATGAATGAATGAATGTTTAACGACACCCCAGCACGAAATAAAAAATCGGCTATTGGCTCGTGTAATGAAGTTAACAGCAATACAGCTAGTTGAGATTAACAACACCACCTTAAACCAGTGGTGAGTATGATAAGAGTCAAATCGGACTCGCATGTCAATTTAAAAATGTGTTTTGCAATGGTACAGGTTATGACATGATGGAAATGTGAATACCTTGACCAAATTACAAATAATATAGAATCTATTGCACATTACAATAGACAGATCAAATACTACACCATATATGAAGATAGTTACAGTAAAAAAAACTATTAAGGAACATAGCCTTTTGACATAAAAACAATAGACTGTTGTTCAATGCTGTGATGTATGCAGTGTTTAAGTCCTCCACCACTTTTAAATTCACATAAATAACCTCTTGTATAGTATTTTTACATAAAGATTGGTTAAAATTAAATTATCTCCCTTTATAACCGTGACATGGCCAATGTAGCTACATATAAAATTGCATGTGTATAACACAATTTTTGTAAATATTTGTTTTAAACTAAGCAGTACATTGCTAATTTATGTTTTAAGTCTCATCATTTAACAAACTCTTTATTATTATTCCTGCCTCATTATATAAAACTAATCTTTTTGTCACTAAAGTTTCAGTTGTCTTTGTTATCTGTAGGTTCAACAGGCAAGAGAAGAAGAAGGAAAGGCAAGTGCTGGAACAGGGCATCACACTTCCCCACCCACCTGCAACAGCTACCCAACCTTTGCCCTCGTCGAAGACATTGCTTTCAGTTACCACAGTTGACACATTTTTGTTCTTCCGCCAAATACTGCAGGCCAATCAAACGTTCAGAGGGTCCTCATGCCCACTTCAACAGCCGTTTCTATCGTTGCCCAGCAAGGCACTTTGACAGGGACAGGACAAACCGTTACCACCATTGCTAGAAGTATTGCAAGTTACAGAAGGAAAAGGCAGCAGAAGCAATTGGAAGGGCAGACTTGCAGAAAGTACATTCGGAAGTCGGGACCAATTACATGCAAGAAATGTGGGCTGGAGAGAAAGGCTGGGACACACAAGCAATACTATGGAAATTGGTTTTGTGCCATCACAATGACGGTAACGTACGAAGAGTGGAGGGAAAAACAATCGGCCAAGTATTCCAAAGAAAAGAAAGAGTAACATCCTTTGATTCAAGCGATTGCTGTGTGGACAATGAACATTTTCATCAAAATGAAAAACAAAACAAAAAACTTTTAATGCTGCCTAGCGAAAAGCTAGAAGGTCCCAAGCCCTTGTAAAAGCTGAGGGGGAAGTTTGGATCCGCTATTTACGTAACCTGCAGTGGGTGTGGTATTTTCATGTTTGTTATCACTGATGTTTACACAACATTTAATGCCACCAATGTATTACGTCTGTTTCAACTGGTTGTAAATTAGCGGTATTGTTTCCTTTGTAGTTTTCATTATTTGACATTGAGTATGCATACAACATGGTGTATTTGAAATATTTATCTTTGAATATATGCCCAAGAAATGGGATTTTAGGGGATCCAATAAAGTTGTTTAACAGTGAAAAGATGCACAAGCGTGAAATGATTGGATTTTTTTATGCCGATTATGTTTATTTCGTTTTATGAAGCCATCTTAGTTAAGATCAAAATCTTTTGTAAAATTAAACCATAAATTTTACATGGTAACCAGTCAGTTATTTCCCTTGGAAGCTGACATTATATTAGTTTGGAAAACATCGGTACTATTCGAAAATAGTGTTATTTCCCTTTGCCACCTTTTATTATTTTATTTCCAATGAATGTTTTACGACACCCCAGCACCAAAAAATACATCGGCTATTTGGTGTCAGAAAATGGTAAAGGATGATAATATATCTGGTGTCCAGCACCGAACTAAAAAACCGGTGTCCAACACCGAACAAACAATGATAGTAAAAACAATGGTGAAATATAAAAATTATACAACTACAAATCCGTTGCAGGTGAAACCTAAATGATTCCACCAAATACATTTAGTAAATGACCACAATCCACCAAAATGTGACACAAGTTGTCACTGAACACTGCTCACACTGAGATGGAGGATTCTTTAAAATA
Source organism: Melanodrymia aurantiaca (assembly GCA_032355825.1). Taxonomy (NCBI): domain Eukaryota; kingdom Metazoa; phylum Mollusca; class Gastropoda; order Neomphalida; family Peltospiridae; genus Melanodrymia; species Melanodrymia aurantiaca. The sequence continues at coordinate 1,431 of JAULBR010107832.1, read as the reverse complement.
AAAATGTGTTAAATAAGAGAATGACACAAGACCACCTCATCCTTCCTGCTCAGTCTATAAACCCTTCTGAATATTAATTCCAAGCTCAAAACGAGGTTAAGTGAGCAAGCTAACGCAGCTCTTGTAATAGCTAATGTAAACCGTGATTTAGTACCACATATAACCTAAAATTTACCCACTTCAATTTTATTCTGTTGCGTTACAAACATAATTAAACAAAGTACCCAACCTTACTTTAGGTAATTGTGACATCGACTGTTGGCATAGACGCACCAAAACGTGCGTAAATTTACGTTGACAGGCGTTCATCTGAACTCGGAAGCCTTTGTATATAGGGTGCGTAGTACTTTTGGAGGTATTATATTGGAATGCGCAATCAGATATCTTGAAAGTGTGTGAAATTTCCATTATGTACATTTCAAATATGACGTCATATATTTCAAATCGGAATACAGGGGAGACAAACTAAAATACGACCCGCGGCTATAACAAATCACTAAATTTTAAACGTTTAAATCTTAAATATTTTTACGATAAACTAGTGACAGTTGGTAAGATAAAATAATGTGTTCTACATTGCTAAAATGATAAATTTCATTAAATGATTTTGGTCGGTAGCATAAAACAGTAGTCATAGTACAGGTCCAGGGTGTGCACTTTACGTGTTGCGTACATGTAATACTGTTATGGTAAACATGTTATTGGCAGCAAACGCCATTTCGGAAAAATGTGGCATTACGTATCAGGCGTGTCGGAACCCGGGGTTTTTCGTTAATGAAAATAGTCAAAGACGACTGGCTAAGTAGTTTGAATAACGACACCCTCAACGACTTGATGAGGCTACACTTGCATGGCCCACCAGTGCATGACTTTAGACTCGACAACAGCCATTGACCTGTGGTTCAGTAAAGGAATGAGAACAAGAAGACCAAGCCAAAAACCCAGTGGTTCACGTGACACTCCTGCATTAACTACAGAGAAAGACAATGATGCCAGTGATGATGACACTGATGTGATAACAGTAGATCCAGAATCGGATGGTGATGATACAGATAGTGACTAAAACTATCATACTGTAAACTCTCATGCCAGTTTGTGCTCAAATTGTGCTTCCAGTGACATTCTTAAACCCATTACTTAATAATATGCGTATTATACTGATCTTTGCTATCAAAAATAAATATATTCTTTATGCCTTTTAAGTTTAACTTTTGTTGTGTGTTTATTCCTCTTGTAGATGTGATTATTGTTTGTATAGATTGCTGTCAGCTTAGTATTTATTAAATACCTCGTCATACGATCATAAAATCACCATTCTGAATTCATTCCAAGACCGAGCCTTTAAGCAAAATTTCAGATGTTTGTGTGGGTCTCGCGACAACATAATAATTATAATTTAATTACAACAGTTTGTAATGAAACTAAAACAAG
>JAULBR010107810.1:0-10537 GCA_032355825.1 Melanodrymia aurantiaca | reverse complement strand
TGTAGTTGCTTTTTCCTTTCGTTTCTGCAATTCAAATCCCAGTGCTCGAGCGGGATTTGAACCCAATACCTCCATCTTGAGCCCGGTGGTCTAACCACTATATCACAGAGCTCATTTAAAGCAGTCAAGCTTCCTTCATTTTAAACGCTTTTTAACCATCCCTGCATACAGTATGCAATTTATCCATGACTTTCGGCAGTCCATTTCCATACATCACTGCCTTTCAATAAAACTGTTGTCATTGGAAAATACTTTACTTACTTTTGTAACCGCATGCGGAAGTCGACGCAGGCGCATACAATGGCAAATTACTCCCCCCTCTTTATGTCGTACCATGTGTTAATGTACACAACTGTAGTTCACAGAAGCGTATCAAAAAGTCATGAAAGGGAACAGTCTATTCATAGATTTCTCTAAGGTCTTCGACTATTTGTTCCACGACTCCATGTAGTTTAAAAGTGCAGTTCAGTAATTATATGCCTGCCAATAAGAAGATCAAGAATCTATATATATATAATGCATGGATGTCATTGAAGAGTTAACTGTTTAGTAATCGTGACTCATATTAAACATATCTCATTAAATGCTCGGAGCGGTACCACTTCAGTAAACAACTAGGTGAGGCGTAACAAATAGATGACACCAACACGTGGGTGTTCAATGAAGGTTAAACCGCTGAAAGGCTCATACGTTTTCCGCAATCCAACTGACATGTAATCATATATATAATATATCTTCAGCATTTTGCTAAATCTCGACTTCAGTTCAAATCTAAAACTTGATCAGTCATATCTTGTATGCAGAAGAATGGGCCACCTGCTCTCGTGGCGAGTTAGATATGAGATTCAGTAGTAATTCGCGGTTTCGTGCTCTCAAACCTTTACTGTAACTGTCACATGGACTCGCCGTATAGTCTTACTACATACATGCGATTTGCTTATGTATATCATTTTGTTTATTCCCGCAACATAATTATATATCTTGATTTTGTTTTATTGCTTCCATTCACTTAATTTGATACACACCCCATCATTGCTCTTGGATTCAGTGCATGGGATCATACAACAACTCAAGAAGCATATCCGTTGCTTGGCTACGGGTGATTATAAGTAAAACCTAAACCTAACAAAAAGCTAGCAACAATAATTTTGGCGGGAAACTGTGTTGACCTGGGTCGGCTTTACGCACGAAGTAGTGTAGTGATGGTCAGTCAGTTGGTAGGCTCAGTGTTGTCATGGCCTAACGGAGTTCTCGTCTGAACACTTGAATTTATTATAGTCAGTAGTAGGCATAATGATTGCAAGCAGCAGCTGACCTCGTGTCCCCGGCCTGACCGCTCCGTGTGTGATTGAGCATCTTGCGGCAAAACGGCTTTGTTTTTACTGTTATTACTGTCTTATCTCCAACCAGACGAACGGATAGTCGGACTTCTGAAAACGATTATGTACGATTTTTAAAAGTAAATAATATGCAGTACATTTTATTGTGTGTTATCAGTAAATAGGAAGTCTAAAAACTACATATCGAGTAGTAGTATTTATAATTTTAATGAGATTTTTAGATATTACTTCGGAAGTTGAAAGTTTTCTCTGTTCTTTTAAACCAATAAAGTGACCCAAAAGTATTGAAAATCATTAACATTACAAGAATCCTATTCTACAGGTCCTATTTAAAAAATAAATAATAGTGATTTTCAACTTTCCTCAAACGAGTTTGAAACCACCTACCTTTCCTTTGATGTCTATTGTACACGGTTAAAACTACAAGCACAACCCCCTGATGTGTGAATGAGCAGCTTAGCTCTCATTAAGGACGTTATTGTTTGAAGTGTTCCAGCAATCCTCGTCACCCTGGTGCAAGTTTTGGGAGTAGAGGGAGTGAGATGCTATGCCCATATCTAATCTTGGTCACAGTGAACTAGCTTGCTTGCATTCGCGTGAGTAAATGTAGCGAGTGCGTGTTTGTGTGACTTTGCCAGGATTCCATGCTTCGCCATTGTACCTGTCTGTGCCGTGGCAAAGAGAGTAATTTAAGAAGCAGAAATTCCAGAACAGTAAACGCAGTTGGTCTGATTTTAGGGTGACAATACCGCTAAGGGTTATCCCATGCATGCAACACCATAGTACATACTAGTATACCTGCATATCTATACATATACTATTATACTATGTTTATTATAGATGCATGCAGTGTATGTAGGACCTAGCGATCATTAAATGATCTGATAAACACTGCACGTGTCACATTTTGACATACGGCACTGAACCAGGAATTTGAGCAAGGATATGATTTTTGCAAATCTGAATACGATTTTAATTTACTAAGTGAAATGATATCGTTGCTAGTTCTGGTAGGAAGCAAGAAGCGGTACCAGTTTATGAAAAATGCTGTATTTATTTGTCACTTCCCGTGTCAACATGATGTGATGATGGTCACGCGCGAGGAGGACTGGACGCCTGACCCTGGTCCAACTGGCTAGTTAGTGTTTCGCTGGACCGCTCTCTCAACAATCCCATTTGTGTGTGCTTTTCCTGCATTCCAATCGTAGAGGTTGATAAACTCAAATACGTCTTTGGTATGGACAGACGTTTACGGACGGACACACCATATGAAGGATACGTGGAAACTAGAATTTACCCGTTTAATCATCAAATAATCTATCTATGGATACACAACATTGATGATGGTAAAATACTTCTAATACGTATTGATGCTAACTCGTGCGAGGGTGTATCGAGGATTTGTGTAAAATGAGTTCTGAATCCCAACGTGTCGTAAATATCAATTACGCGTGCTTTTGGATTCTTGTTGTGGGTATCAATTTAAATAACGATCATCTTTAAAGGATGGTCAACAATTAAAGATCCCCTTTCAAAGGTGGACAACCATTAAAGATCCTATTTGAAAGATAGCAAACAATTAAAGATCCAAATCCGCCGGAATCAACTCTGGTACCGGTGTAAAGGAACGCAAATCCAAGGCCGGTAATTTCGTCACAAAATGCGTTCAATAGTCAAATTAAACTGTACGTAAACGAATAGCTTGATCCATTGATATTACATACAAGCCTTAGCGTTGATGTAAAAAAGAAAACAATAAAAAGTTACTATAATTATGAGTTATGCAAGTGTTGTCTTGACTAAGAATCCTTTACAGTGCACCGCAAAACTCATTAATGGTTCAACCATATCACCGAAACATAAATGGATATAATGAGGTTAATAATAATAATGTATAAGAAAATAGCGCACGTTTAGTATTCTAACATTTGAATACCACTACATATATGTGAATTATGTACTTCGCAGAGTTATTTAGAATGAAACAAACAATAATTGTTCAAAGTCATTCCAGACTGTCACATGCATGTTGTTAATTACCTAAATGTGACCATAAACGAGGTATAAAAACACGATCAAAGCTAAACAATTCTAGGATAAATGCATTCAGTAATATATTAAACTGTATTTACGCTCAGAATATAAGGTTGGGAAATAATAAGCGCCCAGTAAGATGTTAAAGACGAACGAACGAACGACCGACCGACCGACCGACCGACCGACCGACCGACCGACCGAACGAACGAACGCCTGACAGAAGAGAAGTATAAATAAACAAAGCACATTGTCGCATTATTATGACAAAAGAGAAACACAAGTAACTCGTTTAATACGAAGCAATGTCTGAGATGATCACCCAAGCTGTTTATTGTGATGCATTGTTTTAACATACACAGCAGCTGTCATAAAGTCTCTTTGATCGTGTTTTTTATTGCAAAACTCCCAGCGGTCAAAGGTCAGTGTTTCAAGACAAAGCTTTGGCAGAACAATGACGCCACAAAAAGATGTATACTTGAACACTATTTATTTATACTTTCCATTTTGGAATAATGTATTTCAATCAATATCAGAATGGTGAAATATCATGCTATATATCTAGAACTATAAACCTGGTCAGTGCTAGAATCATATTCCAACTTTCTGATACCAATATTTAAATACATAATTCCTATTAATAGATGTTCGACTACGTTCGTCTTTCACGACTATAATGTTATACCTGTAGTTATTACGGATACATTCGGACAAGATTTGAAGAAGTGTGACTATTTATTAATGATGATAATTTAAAGGAATGTGTCGGAAGGTTTTTATTGCAAAACTATCTATTGGATTTGATACACATCTATTATATGATGATGATGATGATGATGATGATGATGATGATGATGATGGCAGTAGACGCTTGAGAAACAGTATATAGGTATATGTTGAAAGCTTTCAATAAATACACGTATTAACGAACAGTTACCAGCATGCCAGCAATGATTACCTCTAGATTTATGTCACCGCGTGCGACATATTGCGTCATTGCCCCCGGCAACATGCACGGAGACGTTTGGAAGACGTAGTGCGTCGTGTTACGTTGAACGACAACCATTGACATCATCATCAGCACAAGTACGTCATGCATGGATTGACACCGTTCAGTTGAACTCGGGGGTGGACGCATATTGGTCAGATAATACTGAGATTAGGAAGGGTGTAGGTGGACATTGTGTTGTTCAGACGACCTTCTAACAAACACAATATCCATCCAGACACTTGTCAATCAGATTGTCCTCAGACTAGAGGCATATTATCTTTTCAAACTCGACGAGCAAAATGTTGTTTGCTTTCAAGTCCGCGGGCATCAAAACGTTTTGTTAAGATATGACAATAATGACGTATTGTCATAATATATTGAAGTCACCAGAGATTGAGTTTGTGTGAGATAGTTTGAATCTGGTTAAATTCAGATGTTAATGACGTGGTAAGCAGTGTCGACCTACTGTCTACAGTGTCCAGTCTATGCATAATCAGATGACGAAAACTAACATGGATATAATAGTAGGCCTACATTGTAGTTGTAAATTGAGAGTTACATGCCCGTATTCAGAATTATCGGCGGAGGTGTCGATTGTTTAATGCTTGACATTAATTTTAACCATGATGATGATGATGAAAATTTAAATAATATGATTAAAAAACTCCTATAGATCAACCAGCACCACATTATATAACGCACCTCTTTACACAATATTTCAGCTTCTCCCTCCCCACCAAACGTTAGCCTTTAATTGTGATTAATATTAAATTTGGGACATGTATTGTACATTAGTAATATTACACTTTAATATGTATTTCAATGGCTGCCTGTGACAGTCGTCCATCCACGCTAATCTGCCATAACTCAGTACACTCTCATAGTTGACATGCATTAATTAGCAGTACTGACATTGACACTACGTTATTGAAACGTGTTACCGTGTATCCCGGGTCAGCGTTGACCAGGATAACGACCGGTCAATTTTGTGAAATATTACACATAAGCTACCCCTGACACTGACTAATGACGGTCATCAGGAGCAAACATGGACGGACGTTTCCAGCTTGATGGACATTCACGGTTCTGTGTGCATGCTGACATAGCAAGATGTATCATCAGTCAGATTCGGTCTTAATAACGTAACCCGACATGTCGTATTACACAATGTATTACCCATTCTTACTCTTACATTGAATCTCTTATCGCAAGTTGTCGGCTATTTTCGTATCCGCTATTAATATACAGCTACGGAAAAAGCCGAAAGGTTACGATTGACATCGTGGAAAACAGTTAGGATTTCTGACTGGTCACCCAATTTACGCCCCACTGCACTCTTTGATCCCATAACCTGTACGAATGTGTGGTCAGTTCGTAGGTGACTCACAGGCGTAAATTAATTAGTTCAATTTAGCTCAATTTGCAAATGTATTAGACCTGCGCATTTAACAGCTGTCACGCTGTGCGAAGTGGTGATAGAATGACCACTGGTCAGTCGCGTGGTCAAGTGGCTCACACATGTAGCAGCCGCATACCAGCCTGTGCCAGGCGCAGGTTATCACCGTGTTCGCACCTAATTAAACTTTATTCACTCAGACTGCAGTCAAGCGGACCTCATTACACACAGTCCACCATCAAAGAGACTCGCGAGTGCCCGCCTCACTAGGTGTAACACCTGAAACTATAACACACTCAAACAAGCACTACCTTTACCTGTCTCTGTAGCGCAGTGCTTGACTGGCAGGCACTGGGTTCGAATCCTTTTCGTGGCATATGAGATGGTTAATCCCAGTATCGGCTCCAACCCAGAGTGATTGCCCCGCAAGGCTCAATGGGTTGGTGTACTACAACTTACACCGACCAGTGTCCACAACTAGTTAACACAGGCCGTGGTATGTGTTGTCCTGTTTTTGGGAAAGTTGACATAAAATATCCCTAGCTTATCAAATAGCAGTACTATATAGCGTGTTTTCTCTGTCACACTGACACTAACTTCTGTCTTGGAAAGACAGTCTAGGCATCTGAACTGCATGGCACGACAGACATGCTTGAACCGTAATTGGATATAAGCACGTAAATAACACTACCTTCAATACTTCTTATTATATAGCAGAATCGCATGAATTCATGTTATTGAAACATCAATTGATGCAGAAGGCCGTGAATGATACATCATGGCATACGACTGAATATGATCAGTTTGGTTTCTGCCATACATGTCCTCAATGCCACTGGACGGTGGTAAGTTCGCACGGCTGTAAACAGGCTGACCGGTTAATGCGCAGCCCTTTCATGTCCTGTTACCTGGTCAATCAAACGGTCGGATCGCAGCAAGAGACGTATACTTGGCCAACAATAAAAACACTCGTGTGCCACAGAAGCCGGTTCATAATACCTCTGATGACCAAGGCGTCATAATTCTCTCTTTAATAACGGTTCGCTGTGACCACTTTGACCCGGACAGTTGACCTCTGCGACAGACGTCAATGACTTTCTCTGTGTCTGCTGTACCATTTGTTGTAGATATTATATTAGTCCGAGAATACTCTCATTGACAAAGGTCTAGATGGATATTGTGTTAGTTAGACGACCATCTTATACAAATTAAATGTAAGAGGATCGTCTAACCAACACAATAAAAACAGTGATTCGTGGTTACATGCCATCTCTTTTTGTCTTAATATCCCTTCGACTCTGCCTTGTATCTATTGAGATACTAGTATGCATTTATCCATATCAGTGTTTTGTCATTTAGATTAGAATTGTTCGACAGCTAAACTCCCATAATAACATTGCTGATATACATTTTAATTAATGCAAAATCTTTAAAGAATCATTAGAGATATGTTTATCTCATGTTTTTGTTTTCCATTTTAAAGACAAACTATCGCATAGGCTAGACTAGTCCGAACAATTAGCAATATTGTAGTATCAACGGCGAGTTCACGTTACCGTACACAGCATTTTGGAAATGTTATTAGACTAGATACATGCCATCAATGGCGAGTTCACTTACACAGCATTTTGGAAATGTTATTAGACTAGATACATGCCATCAATGGCGAGTTCACGTCACCGTACACAGTATTTTGGAAATGTTATTAGACTAGATTCATGCCATCAATGGCGAGTTCACTTACACAGCATTTTGGATATTCTTTATTAAGTGGAAATATATTTAGACCATACATATCTCAAAACAATTATATGGAATCTGGCTTGATCATTTATCCAAAACATGTATTTTTAATATTGGATCTCGTTTCACCTGTTTACAATGTATTCAAATGTATTAACATCACAACGTTTACCATACTTTCATAATAATAAACGATCGACAAACAACGAACTATTAATTTAACTTCCGGTTTAGTAATTGCAAAGACGAACGACGTAACGCTTTTTGACATACTGATGATTCGCTTCCTGTGCGAGATTATAACGACAATGACTACGTGTAGTATAGTATAACGATTGCGGAATTAGCAGTTAATTGTCTGCTGTCCAGAGAATCAATCTGCACTTTGTCAACGTCTTCAAAGAATTGCCGATAAATACCAATTGAGGGATAAGTAATTTCCCAGTCTTGAAGGGCATAAGTAGGTGAAGTGAGAAGGGATGTGTTTTAGTAGATCAGACACTGATATGAGTCGACTATTTGAGTAAGTTCTGTTCAAGGTGCATCGACAAAGAAGACCAACGGTACAAACATGATTTATTTTCACGTTAAAGACCCTCTCTCACTGATTTTGGCATCTAACTTTTCCTCTCTGCTGCGACTGCAGACAATAGCGCTGACCTTAGAAGTGTGTGTTCGAATTGTTTTCTTCCATGTTTTGGGAAGGTATTCGTAAAACACTTAACACGCAATGTTAAGTATTACAATGACATTTTATATTTATGTTGATGTCTAATCATATAATGAATGTATTTATGTAGATACATAGCGTTTCTATTTTGTTAATATAACTGTTAGTTTCGTATAACTTGATCGTCTTCCATTGCGTTTTTCGCGCCAAAATAGTGAGTGATTCTCTTTAATTTGAGAAGTCGGATTATGAATACCTGATTCAAATAGTGTGTAGGCCATGGTCCGATGAGGTCTTTAAAAGATATGTCTCGAGTCCAAATTATTATTTTCAGCTCAGTCCATTTATGATTAGCTAGTAGGCCTACCCATGGGCAGTAGGCCTAAATGGTGTGCACATTTTCAAATTTGAAAAAGGAAGTTTAATGAGCAAACCTTTCACAACTAAATTATTTATTATAAACGTATCTGATCTCTAACTGAATAAATTCGAGTTAAAGTGACAACAAATGATAGAAAGATACGTTACATGTATGTATATTTAACGATATGCTTAACCAGTCGTTGTTTTCTTGTACCGCCAAGGCTCACTGCATGCCCAATTAGACACATTCTCTTTCTGGTGCACCGCCGAATTACGGTTGGAATGTGGTGAAGTGTATTAAATTGTTCTTTCGGAACAGGGGGCAGCCTTTGTGTAAACGGGTTACGCAAATGTTATTCTTGGAAGTTTTTTCTGACAAAAGAAAACCCGCGTTGATTCCTATTGCAGGCATTGTTGTGTTCACCGTGGAATATTCATTCAGAAACCGAGTTGGGGCGAAAACTCAGTTGTTTTGCAAGGTCTGTTGCGTATTGAGCCTACTTATAATTATAGCGCCTTTCGCAAAATACGACATTGACATCACATGCAACTTCAGACTGTGTGAGGTGTCCCTCCAGAGTCACCTATATAGGCCAACAGGTGCTCTAAAGGTCCAGTATAAACTTTGCAACATTTGTGGCACTGAAAGGCGAAACATCTTATTGCGCCACAACAGTTGAAGCGTGTGTAATGGCCATGTTTATTGTTCAAATTGTTGGTCCAAGTTGCAAATGTTGTCCATTATTTTGCAACACGCTTGAACATCTCTGGCAAATGTTTTCCTTTGTGGAAACACAAATGTTGACGCGTGTGTACTGGCCTTAATGTCTATTAATAGCACTCGAGACGTTGTGTTTGTGGTAGTACAATAAACCTAATCGGAACACTTCATGTTCGACACGTGGCGTTAAAATCCCTTGACAGGTTCTCTTTAATATCCCTGTAAAAAAATCATTTGTGAATACCATCCCATTGTGGCGTGCCAGGAAATCCAGAAGCAGATAAGCTATGAACATCACGAAGCAGAATTCAGCTGGTATCCCACCCCACAGTTATATCGACACTTGGACCTAGTAGTCACAGAGGACATTCACTATCCAATCTGATATGAGTAAATTCGCTGTCATTGAAATTGATGAAATTTCATTATTACACGCAAAAGACTAGCGAACATCATACATGTTTGTTGTTGAGACTCGTGTAATACAAGTAATACTACATGGACGGTTTAAAGCTATGTTCTGCATGTAGAACAGAGATAGTAGAACAAACGGATTAGCGTGTGGAATGCGACCTGTGCCCAAAATAAACGGAAACAAAAGTGAAACACTTCTTGGTTTTCAAAATGTTAGAATTCGTGCTGAAAACACGAATATCCATTAAATCTGTTGACTTGTCTGCAATTAGAAGTGACTTTTTGTTCCTGTCGTGTGCTGCCTGAACTCGGGGAGAGATACAGATTGTTTGCCACCAGCTGACTCCAGCAAAAGACACGCACATCATTCCATGCTTGGAGCCATTATTCATTACATAATTGTCGCTCGTTGGGCTTAAGAGGTTTAAGATAGGATCTTATATTATGTAGGTTTGTTATATAGACTTCCTGCGTAATCAAATATTCATGACGTTAAAATCACTGCTTCAGGAATAAAACAAATACTTCGTACGTGGTGGTCTAGGAAAATGTTAACACAAAGATGGCACGCACCCTTTGCGATGTTTGAGGACACTTCCGTAATTTCAATATCTCACTTCATTTACTATATTCTGACACCCAATAGCCGATGTATTTTTTCGTGCTGGGGTGTATGACCCGCCTACTGTGGGGCGGTCCAGACTATTTTTGAAGGTGCTTCTTATGCAGTTATAGAACATCCTAAGACATAGAATTAATAACAATCCGACAATAATGTTGTATAGATTGATTCTACCAGCCTTACGTTCAATAGGGCGAGCGCTCTGGAACTATGTGACTGGTACCGCTCGTGTACATATATCAT
>JAULBR010107799.1:0-10538 GCA_032355825.1 Melanodrymia aurantiaca | reverse complement strand
CAGCCCTGTAAAGCAACCATTCTAAGAGAAGGAACTCTGAAATCAAACCAATGCTGCCTTGCAGGATGGCTAAGGGCAAAAGGCTAAGAGAGATAACTCTACAAAAATCACAGCCGAAGTCGGAAAGCCTTAGGTAGTAGCCGAAGTGGTGTGAACTAGAAATAGGGGGCTTACGCAACAACATTCAATGATGAAAGAAGGAATGAAAAGAAGATAAAGATGGTCACAAAAAGTGTACTGGTTTCTCTAACGACATCAACTTTATGTAGTGATACTTTAGACGTCTGAATTTTCCTTTTAGAAGCCCAACACATCTTTTAATTTCGACTCTTGTGGATGAATGGGCTTTGTTAAACCCTTTTCTCTACTGCAGTCAAGTGTCCGTTGTCTCTGAATGGAACAAGTATGTATGGTATCATCTGATAGGCAGAATCACCCAGGAGATGGAACCGTGGGTGCATTATTCCATTGTCGATCATAGATTTTAAAGGACTTGTTCTAAAAACTATGTCGTGTACAGATCCTTTTTTTTACCGTGCTGGAGTGTCGCTAAACACTATACTACTACTACTAATAATAATAATAATAATAATATAAGATATTTATTCTGTATTTCGGGTGGCCTATGCCCATTGTACATTTGTTTAGCATCATGCTAATAATAATGAAGTACAGATCCTGGTTGTCCTGTTAAGAAATCGAGCAAGAGATCTTTATTACAAACCTCTTGCAGATGCATACTGTGGTATCCTTTACGGTTTATGTAAGAATCTCGATTCTCAGACCTGGAATGGCGATATGAGTTCCATCTATTGCTCCTATCACGTCTGATATTCCTGCTCTTGTTACGAAATCATCTGCAAACTTATACATTTTGGATGTTACTGGCCACTTGATGATCTCTTTACGAAGACTTGTCAACACTTTGCATACGCAAAGCACAACTCTGTGCAATGCACCTTTGTTGAATCCGAACCTATCCGCAACGCTGCCAAAAGACTTTATTACCCAACATCTAGATAGTCGAAAGCATCTTTTTCTCAGCTGTTATAGACCTTTCTATTGGAAGATGTAGGTCAATCCATTGACATAGTGTCTGAAATTTATAAACATACACACGTATGCATTTATTTATTTATTTATATACATATATTTATAGTGTGTGCGTGCGTGTTTGTGACTGACTGTGTGTGTGTGTGTGTGTGTGTGTGTGTGTGTGTGTGAATGACGTTAAACAAGCGTCATGGTGATCACGTGATAGTAGCTCGTTAGTTTCAAATCTTTAGTGTCACTCTCATACAAAAGTCGAGAGACGTGTTTGTATATGAACAGACTGACGTTCACAATTACACTAAATACAGTTACTATAAACCGCACCTTGTTTTGACATCAAGTACGTCGAGGTCAATATTCGCATACCGTTTAGTCTTGTTATTCTCCGGTCTTTCTGTAGACACGTTTACAAAATAAAATCTATAACATATTGACCATTCCACAAAACATGAAACGTTACCAAAACACTGACATCTAATTTCAAACGATATTCTCAAAGCCATTGATCAAAAGATAAAGTCGGTGAGTTTAATGACACCACTGGAAAACATTGATTGATAATCAGCGGCTATTTGGACGACGAACCCGGTTATGTCGACACATAGCCTCAGGTGGGGAACCGTTTGGTCACATAGGCTACTCTTGCTCATTAGCAGCAAGGTGTCTTGTTAGGTGCATGTTCACACAAACATAATAGCACACATCGGGGCTTTTTGGTGAGCCCGTCTTATATCACTGGTTGGAATGGGCAATATCTCTACTTTTCCACTGAGGAAGATCGATCCTCCAGCCCCTCGAAGCTCAGGCGATGAGTTATATCCCGCTCATCGCTTCTTTAGCTGTGATACGTGAGTATCTGATATCGCGACTTTATCGTAATTTTCACCCTTCAACTGCCTGTTGCAGAGATACGCATTTGGCATTGTCAATAGTTTTGTCGTTTAGATCAAATTGATGGATTGATGGAAAGTAAATGAATAAACATCGCAATAAACCATTTCTGAATCCCGTCTGTTACAAGACTGGCATCCATTCGAAGATTTATATTATGAGGTTATTACATAATTAGCTCTAATTTATTGTAGATTTTCTCTAAGCGATCATAACATAAAGAGCTCGAGGACATAGATGTAGCATTTATATATCAGGGGCCTGTTTCACAAAACATCGTAATTCTAGTTTACGACTAGTTGTGGACGTAAGCATAAGTAGAGACATTTCTATCGCTATCTGCTAGTGATACGACTATTGTTATTAGCTGAGACGTCATGGGTTTTTGGTCATTTGTGGCGTAATACTCGAGGATGCTATTCATTCTTGGACACAAGTACAATGTATGTTTAATTATATTTTGGGAAACACTTTTTGTCACATATTTACGTTTACGACCACAACTAGTCGTAAATGCTTTGTTAAACAGGCTCCTGATAGTTAAAGTTTGCGCGCGCGTTTTACGATATCCGTCTCGTACCAAGCACTGATCTCAAAATAGCATGTGCAACACAATTATACATAACACCATCAATAAATTATTTACAACGTATTAAAACTAACATTCAATATTTGTACAAATTAGTCTATTTTTCTGACAACACATAGACATTGTTGGTTTAATAAAGTGCATTGCCACTTGCCAAGCCTCTAAGAAGGTGTAAATCACCTCACACGCTGAGGAGGTTCACACCTTCGTTTTCTAGTTCAATAGTACTTAACAAATAACGGACAAACTCTTTCTTCTTTATTCAAACCTGGCTGCGCTGCGCAAATTTTCGGAATTTGAAAAAGATGCGTCTTATATGTTTAGCCAACCGTACATTAAACGGGGTACAACTGGCTGAGCTAAACAGGTGGCGGGTACGGACAGCATCAACTTTAACCCACACATGACTGAATGGGACATATTTCGATTACACCATGCGCCAGCCAACAGGACAAAAAGCCGGCAGACATTCACCTACACAATGGTCTACAGTTACATGATTTACAACCGCTTTGTGGGTATTGACCATTTCCATGACAACATACGCAATACGCTGGTGGCGGATATATCTTATTACTGGATCTAACCACAAAGACATTTTTTGATTTTGTTTTATTGCGTTTAATAGCTTGAAGTACACAGGAAATTATGGAAAAATTTAGTATGACACAAAATTTGAACAATATTTGGTCTATCACCACAAAAATATTTATTATAAAGTTTAATATATAGATTTAAAAAAATATTTATATATTACTTTAAAAAAAAGTTGTACCTTTAAAGATACTGTAGTTAGATATTTTAAAATAAAACTATTTATTAACACTGCTTTTAAAATCTAAGGTTATGATATAGGGTTAACTTTATCAATTTTAATATTAATTTACATTAATTTTGTATTATAAAGGGCGTTGTGCAACCTGACGTTCTAAAACCATGCATGTTATCATGACTTTTACATACTTAACTTTTTCAACACCGTAATACTAATAACTAATCTGGGTCAATCTGGCTCTACAGTGTTCATATAGAGAGTGTTCACCTTTATTACGTATAGTCAAGAACAATTATTATTCAATATAAATTAATATCTGGGTTTTTTTTTATTGGATCTGATGTACGAATCCCCTCAGGTCCCTCAATCAACGTCTTTCAATTGTTCAAGACGTGACATGCCAGTTAATTATTATCGCAAATCACATACGTCGCCATGACTAATCGTTTATTTGTTTATTCTTGGCGTGTGCTTTATCTGGCATTGTAAGCCGGGGATCAGTGTTTTCCGTTAGCTATTCCACAATTCTCCAGTCTTGCACAATTGTCCTTCACCTTGATGGAAATGTTTCTGGAAATATTCAATGTGGAAATTTACGTATCTCCGACACGGAAAGTTTGTTCCTAGATAGAAGTGCCGATTCGCGAGAGGATGAATAAAGTAGCTGGAATCGGTATATCTGTCTCATTTCTATCGATGGACAGAAAGAGAAACAAGATTAAACTTTATTCTCCTCAAGTTTGTTTAGTGGACGCCGATTATCAAGGATGGAAACAAAATCATGCTATACGTCTCAATCAACCGACCAAAATATTGGTATTGTCAGTAAGTAAATTAATTAGATTTCTTTCGTAATAAAAATTAATATTAATTATATATTTTTTTCTCTGTTATTACAGGATTGTTATACCTGAATTATTTTATATGTGTGGTGTTAGTCCATAAATGAACATAATATAATGATTAAAGATCGATTATTAGTTTCATTTATGGACTAATGTGGTGTATGTATATCTCAATTTGTAAGAATTTCTGAATATAATATATTTTTCGGTAAAATAATTGTATTATTTCTTTTTCAATGTGTGTCCTATAGATCTTCCATTAAAATATAAATTATGAAAAAAATTTGAAGGGAGATTTATCTGTCTTTTTAAGTATCCGAATTTTTTTAATTTTAACTTCTAGCATGTATAAATCATTGCCTAGCAGTATTTTACAAAAAAACTGAAACACGCTGAAATACACAGATTGAATCTAATTATTTAAATACACCATATGTTAGTATATTACGCAGTCGATGTTGATTTAACTTTGTTACAAGCCATATATTATAGAATCAATCGATAGACACACGTGTGCAATATCATAGATATTATCTACCTAGCCCTCCTAGACCTTATGTTTTAAACAAAGTACACGTTTCCATGAAATTTATTTGTTCGTAGTTCGCTTCTTGAAAAAAGCTTTAAACGATTCCACCTTGTAGTCATTGTAGCATATTTCTGTGGAAATTTTCCAGCTGATAAAATCGATAAAAGTTGCTAAACCGTCAACGAACACGCGGTCGGCTCCCGATCAGCTGTTTTCCATCGAGCCGGCTGTGCGTCATAGCGCTATATATAACTCTCTGGGATTGGCTAAAACTACCTACTTAGTATTACGACAAAGGTCAGCTTGCCATGGCCGTGCCGGGGCTTATTCTCCTACGTCATGGTATTTCTGGTATGCGAGATAGACTGTCCTAAGGGTAATTTGATGATGGATTTGTTCCGTTTGGGAATGAACGAGCACTGACAAACACTAAGTCTAGCAAACAGATAAAAACCGCGTTATCCATGATTGCGTTGTGTATGGCGGACATTCAAAGGGTGAAGGTTACTATTTAATTAATTTATCGAAATACGATGTTATCCGATATGACGTAAGCATTTCTTCAGGCAATAGTTGCGTGGGATACTGG
Organism: Melanodrymia aurantiaca; assembly: GCA_032355825.1. Lineage (NCBI taxonomy): Eukaryota > Metazoa > Mollusca > Gastropoda > Neomphalida > Peltospiridae > Melanodrymia > Melanodrymia aurantiaca. The sequence continues at coordinate 5,267 of JAULBR010107799.1, read as the reverse complement.
TAGACTTTCCCCACAATGTTATACATCATTTGATTTGAACGATAGCGATTATATAATTCTGGTAAAATATTTTCGGTTTAATAAAGAGAACTTTTGAAAACGCCGTTATCACTATGTGATAATTTGTAATGTAGAAATAGAGTCGCAAAAAAAGGCGCCACTAACCTCCGCCCCCTCACTATTTAGGGTTTTTCCTATATGATTTTATATGTCTGAATTTACTAATTTTCCACAGCTATCTCTAATAAAAGTATTTAATAGACGTAGATTTTAAGGAGGTGCAAAAAAAAAGAGAAATAATAATTTACCATTTTGTAAAGTTAAAAAATTAAAGGCACAATATCTAGTTTTAAGACGAATGCCACTGTGCTTACACAGACAATGCTATTTGTAACATGGCTAATAGACCATAATATTCTTATTAAAATATAGATTTACTTACATTTTTTTGCTTACAATATCAATACATGTATGTATATCCAATGTGTGTTTAGTTATCCAAATGGTTATAATAACTTAATTAGTACTTTTGCCTAAAATAATTTGTCGTGTGCTAAATTATTGTAGACAAAAGTTCAAAAATTATTTTAAGCTGCTACAAGCGCATTGGATATATATAATTATATTGTTATTGTAAGCAAACATATGTAAATAAATATTAATTTTAATAATAAAAAGTGTTCCATGAGGCAGAACTATTTTTAAAAAAGCATTGGATGCGCAAACACGGTGGCATTCGTCTTGAACTAGTCCATTTTAAACATTAAATCCGCACATGCATTATTTATAATGCTTCTCTTTATTATCGGTTTTATCGACTTCATTCTAAATAAGATTATTAATATTTCACAGATTCAGAAGATGCAGCCCAGCGTCTACACTTGAAGGTGAAGAACTTCCTACTCAAAAGGGAGGTAACTAGATCTGAAGAGGACCTAAGCGACATCCCAGATGATGAAAGCGAAGGTTCAGAGGACAGTGGTCTACAGGAACAATCATCGAATGCCACTTCTGATGAGGACATCCCAGATGAGTCCGACTCGAGTGGCTGTATTGGCGTTCCGCGACCAGTCCGGACAAAGGGTTGCAATAACTACAGGACTTTGCCTAACAAGCATGACAAGTTTCTTGAAGACACTTTCAAGTTAATCATGAAAGACGTCGTGGCTAAGGTTGGCGACAGAACGAAGAAGGTCAACGAATGGGTCGAACCAAAGGAGTTGTACGACTTATTGGACTTGGAACCCAAACCAAAGGGTGAAAGCCATGACCAGCTGTTGCATAGACTGAAAGATATCATCAAGTACAGCGTAAAGACTGGTCATCCACGCTTTGTGAATCAACTATTTTCTAGTCTAGATCCGTACGGCCTAGCTGGTCAGCTAGTAACCGATGCACTCAACACTAGTCAGTACACGTATGAGGTGGCACCAGTCTTCACTGTCATGGAAGAAGCGCTGCTGAAGAAGATGAGAGAATATGTTGGCTTTGCCACTGGTGATGGTATCTTTGCCCCTGGTGGTTCTATCTCTAACATCATGGCCATCAGCTGTGCTCGACACAAGGCGTTCCCAGAAACGAAAAAGAAGGGACTGTTTGGACTTCCCGAATTGGTTATATACACATCAGAACTGTCTCACTATTCCATTAAGAAAGCTGGCTGTCTTTTGGGGATTGGTGAGGACAACGTTAGATGTGTCAAGACAGACAATCTGGGAAAGATGATTCCAGAAGACCTGGAGAGGCAAATCATCGAGACGAAAGAACAGGTATGCATAGAATAGAAACTATTAAACCTCAGTCAGTGTGTGCGTTTGTACAATATTATACAGTTATTTTATGGTGATTCAGAAATAGCAGAGGTAACTCTTGGGATACATAATTATATAACTTAATAAGCAGATTTAAACCTGCTAATGTATAATCGTATACAAAACGTACAAAACCAATGCTAAGCCAGGTTGATGGCATGCAATTTCATTTATCTTTTGAGCCATAGTTTGTAATTTTACATATTGCTGGTGGTCGATTATTGTGCTGCCCACACATTATGTCCTATTGAGCAATTGAAGTAAGTTGCATATTTTAAGTGATTTTCAAATTTAATTTTTTCAGGGAGCGAGACCATTTGTTGTTGTGGCAACTGAGGGAACTACAGTGTTTGGTGCTTTTGACTCCATCAATGCCTTAGCTGACTTATGTGCCAAATATGGGTTGTGGTTGCATGTGGATAGTGCTTGGGGTGGTGGAGTGTTGGTGTCCAGAAAACACAGACATCTAATGGCAGGCGTTGAACGAGCAGACTCTGTTACCTGGAACCCCCACAAACTGCTAGGCGTGCCTCAGCAGTGTTCAGTGATTCTCTGTCGACATGATGGTCTCTTGAAAGACGTACACAGAGCTGAAGCAACGTACCTGTTCCAGAAGGACAAGTTCTACGACATATCCTACGATACTGGTGACAAAACATTCCAGTGTGGCAGAAAGGTTGATGTCTTGAAGTTCTGGCTGATGTGGAAAGCAAAGGTAGGCTTAATAGATATGATTGGTTGTTGGCGATATTTGATGCAGTAATTTCAGCATAGTGTATATTGTACATCTGCTTAATCAGTTAAGATTGAAATTGTGTTTGTTTTCTAATTTGAAATTTTCTGTGGATGGTAACGTGATAACGATTCATATAATTGTGAATGTTGTATATATATAATAATTAATAAGACTAGATATCAAACCAACATTGCCAGTTCAGTCACAATATATGAGTCGAAGCGATATTTTGACAAAGTCGAGATGACAGCTAAACAAGGTGTTCGCGATAGGTGAGCATATCCTGCTTCACCGTGGCGCTCATTGTTAGCACAAAACTAATGATATATTTGTTGTGTAATAAATAGTAACGCTATTTATAATAAATATTAATTATTTTTGTTCTTATTTTCAGGGAAGTGAAGGTTTCGAACACCATGTCGATCATTTACTGGAAAACACAAAATACTTCGTGGAAATGCTGAAGCACCGTGATGGCTTCCAATTGGTTGTTGAGGATCCTGAACTAACGAACGTTTGCTTCTGGTACATACCACCATCTCTGAGAAACATGCCTGAAGGTCCCGAATTCCAGGCCAAGCTTCACAAGGTCGCTCCAATCATTAAAGAGCGAATGATCAAAGCCGGTTCTATGATGATTACATATCAGCCACAGAAAGACTTGGTAAACTTTTTCAGATTGGTGCTACAGAATTCTGCAACAGACTTTGAGGACATGGAATTCTTTATACACGAGATTGAGAGACTCGGAGAAGATATTGTGATATGAGAAACGTGAAATTATCCAAAGACAAAAATCCAAAGACAATGTCCGTTACAATTCAGGTTGTCTCCCATAGCTTTAATTTTGAGAATATCCGACGTAACTGAACTTGTTTAGTAATATGCATGTGCACCCGGTACTGCATGTTTTCCACGCCACTATTACATAAATGGTTTTGTTTGATAGGTGTGCCTGGTAAAGACGAGGAAAGATCAACTAGTTCCTTAGGAAACTACAAGTGTCGCCTACGTGTGGACTCTGACTAACGATTGTGCTGGCACAGCGTTATTTGTATCTGGATTTTATAAATCCCCTCGTGCAAAGAGTATTGATGCTTTACAATACGGTAATAAAAGCTTTAAATAGTCTAAACTTGTTCTTGTTTTACTGTATTCGTACATCTTGATATATCAATGCTGTTTTCGAGAACGCTGATAAAAATACTGTTATGAATTTGTGATATTTAGTCACACTTGCAACAATTAAACTGCGAACTTTTAATATAATTATGAAAAATAGTAACAAATTGTCCTCTTTAATTGCATTGGGGAAACAGGCTATATGTTTGACCATATTAGTCCAACTGCCTCGACTACCTGTGCAGGGCAGAAGTTAGTGTTAGCATGATAGAGGAAACCCGCTACTACGAATTGATAACTAGCAAGGGATCTTTTATATGCACTTCCCACAGACAGGACTGTACATTTATCACGGCCTTTGTTGAACCAGTTGTGGACACTGGTCGGTGTAAGTGGAAGTACACCTACTATTGAGTATGTATATGTATACATTTAGCCTTGCGGAGCACTCACTCTGGGTTGGAGTCGGCATTGGGATTAAAAATCTCATGCCACGAATGGGATTCGAAACCAGTACCTACCAGCCTGAAGTCCGAAGCGTTAACCTCTACACCACGGAGGTCGGTGGTCGAGTTTCAATCATCTGCCAGGGCCGGGTTGTTCGAATCATGGGTTAAATTAACCACTGGTTAACACTAACCATGGGTATTAACACAGTATTGGCTATGCAGGTTAAAAGCTGGGTTAGGTTATATTTAACTCATAGTTAGCGCTACCCAACGTTTGAACAACGTAATTTTTAATCAGTAGTTAAATTTAACTTATGGTTAGGCACTTAACCCAGGGTTAGTGCTAACCCAGGATTCGAACAGACTGATCCCTAGTGAGATCTAGCTTTGTGAGACAGTGTTAGCTTGGTTTTTCACCTGTTGGGATTTCAACGGACAGCAGACTTCCTGTTGAAAACAGGGCTGGACGTCTGAGCATGGCTCTGGGAACGCAGAATAAGAATAAAAAGAAGTCCCGTTCCAATCAGGCTGTGGGAAAATTAGTTCTAATATAAAATATCCCTTGCTATAGCAATCGAAAGAATAACCTATAATTAATTTGGCGTCATCAGGCTTCGTCTGGTTCGAGCGATCAATCCTTCGATCCTCTAAGGGTCGTTGTTATTTCCCGTTCCAACCAGTGATTGGCGAGTGATTCATCAACGGTCTGTGGGTGGCCTATCCTGCGTGTCTGTGATAAAGTGCGCATAAAAGATCCCATTCTTCATGTCAATCGGTATGTGTCGGTAGCGGGTTTCTTCTGACACCAGGTGTGGATAGTTGCTGATTATTAATCAATGTGCTTCAGTTCAGCTGTGTCAAACTAAGGTGCACCCCAGGCGCGTTATGTCGTAGACTCAATTGTCCACAATATTGTTTTTACCGTTTCAACCAATGACTCACTGTTAAATAGAGGGTGTGGTATATGTACTATTCCGTCTGTAGAAACGTTTATATTATATTATAAAGAATCCACTGTTGTTAATAAAAAGATTAGCATATATTAAATTATTATGCTGCAGCGGGCCCGTAGCCAAAGGGGGGCGCAGGGGGGGGGGGGGGGGGGGGGGGGGGGGGGGGGGGGGGGGGGGGGGGGGGGGGGGGGGGGGG